>BGPT01002795.1:0-11028 GCA_003297045.1 Symbiodinium sp. clade C Y103 | reverse complement strand
GTCCAGAAACAAATACCGTCAAAAAATGTCAGACGTCTCTTTCTCTCTCCCTCTCTCCCTCTCTCACTCTCGAGTGAGCCGGGCGGTCGTCCCACAGGGACACTCGGCAGGATCAAATGTCCTCAGCTTTGACGCTGTTTGTTTCTGGGGCTGCGCTCGGCAATCAGCTATGGTTGGAGCGCGGCAACATCACGTTGCCACTTCAAGGCCTGTACAAATGCTTGACGCAAACACCCTGAAGCCTCCTCAACATATGCCACTTTGCCAAACCAAAACTGTTATCAGGTTTCGCGCGATTAAAATGAGTCCGAAAGAATGACAGACCCTTTGCGTGCAGAAACAAAGACAGTCAACAAATGTCAGACTCTGACTTTCGAGCGAGCTGGGCTGTGCCACACAGGAACATTGGCACAATCGATCGTGGAAAGCTTTGGCGCTGTGTCTGGGACTGCGCTCGAAAATCAGCTCCGCGGGCGCGGCAACCTCACGTTGCCACTTCCAGGCCTGTACAAATGCTTGACGCAAACACACCCTCAAGGGCTCGCTTTTGCGCAAAGACCGCAAAAAAAATGCCAGTGTCCAAAGCTTCTAGGCCAGAGTCCAGCGTTTGGCGTCGGGAAAAATGACACGGAAAGCCTTACATGAACTTATTTGTGAATGTGTTGGGGGTCTGGGATGGTCACCGAAGCAAAAATGCCATGGCACATACCACAACCGTCAATAAACAACATCTCAACTACCCCATCTTCGCAAGACTCTGCCAGAACTGCACAGCTGTCAGCCGCAGCCTTCGGATTGAAGTGGCCTTTCATTGCAGCGACATGTGGTCGCCATGGAAAGCAGCCCTCAATATAGGCTAGNCAGAACTGCACAGCTGTCAGCCGCAGCCTTCGGATTGAAGTGGCCTTTCATTGCAGCGACATGTGGTCGCCATGGAAAGCAGCCCTCAATATAGGCTAGCAAAATTGTTATCTGGTTTCACGCGCAGGAAATGAGCCTGCAAAATGACAGACCCGTCACGTCCAAAAACAAACACAGTCGATTCCCTCTCGCGAGGCTCGCTGTCGGCCCACAGGGACACTCGCTGTCTGAAAACAATAGAATGCAACCGTTTGACTCACCGCAATCCAAGCATTTATCAAGAACTCTGCCTCTGTTTGTTTCTGGGNCCACAGGGACACTCGCTGTCTGAAAACAATAGAATGCAACCGTTTGACTCACCGCAATCCAAGCATTTATCAAGAACTCTGCCTCTGTTTGTTTCTGGGACTGCACGCGGCAATCAGCTATATGTGTGGGCGTTGCCACGGGACGNACTCACCGCAATCCAAGCATTTATCAAGAACTCTGCCTCTGTTTGTTTCTGGGACTGCACGCGGCAATCAGCTATATGTGTGGGCGTTGCCACGGGACGGCCATTGGGGTCAGCAATCTTTGAAAACTACGCCAGAAACTGATTGATACATTTGGTATTCAAAATGGCTGCCAGCTGACCAGGTTGCGACGTGGATCCCAAAAGCATGGGCGCCCCGTGGAGCGAGAAAGCACTTGCTGCGTAGCTGTCAAGGAGGTAATTTTCGGACGAAGCACGTAGTCCTGGCGAGGTAGCCCGGCTGAGTGCATGCGGATGACTTAAGGGTTGCTTCTAACAGTACCTAGGCCCCTTTCTTTAGGAGCCATATGTACATATGTAAGGGTCTGATTCCAATACCAAATATTACGCTGAAATATCCCAAATAGTACCCTTAAATATACCACANTTAGGAGCCATATGTACATATGTAAGGGTCTGATTCCAATACCAAATATTACGCTGAAATATCCCAAATAGTACCCTTAAATATACCACAAATTACCCTTAAGTATCCCAAAGACGACCCTTAAACATCCCCAAAAATAGCACTAAAATAACCCTTCAGGCCCCAAAAAATGACCCTTAAGTCCGGGAGGGAAGGTGTATTTTTAAGGGTCGCATTTAAGGGTTTTTCCGCAAGCCAATATGCACATATTACCCCTAAATACGGGGAGCTAAGGTGGGAAATCCTTAATGGATGACCTTCCCCACCCTCTCCCCCCAACGGCCTTACCGTTGATCCGAATTGTCAGGTTGTGTGGCTGCAATTGATCAGGAAGCGTCACCACATCGTCGGATGGCCTCACAGTGCGGAGGGCTGATCGGCACAGAGTGCACGACTACGACCGACGACGACGACGACGACGACGACGACGACGACCACAACAACAACAACAACAACAACAACAACAACAACAACAACAACAACAACAACAACACCAGCAACAACAACAACAACAACACCAACAACAACAACAACAACAACAACAACAACAACAACAACAACAACAACAACAACAACAACAACAACAACAACCACGACGACAACAACAACAACAACAACAACAACAGCGACAACAACAACGACAACAACAACAACAACAACAACACCACCAACACCAACACCAACACCAACACCAACAACAGCAACAGCAACAGCAACAGCAACAGCAGCAGCAGCAGCAGCAACAACAACAACAGCGACAACAACAACGACGACAACAACGACGACAACAACAACAACAACAACAACAACAACAACAACAACAACAACACCAGCAGCAACACCAGCAGCAACAACAACAGCAACAACAACAACGACGGCAACAACAACAACGACGGCAACAACAACAACAACAACAACAACAACAACAACAACAACAACAACAACAACAACAGCGACAACAACAACGACAACAACAACAACAACAACAACAACAACAACAACAACAACAACAACACCACCAACACCAACACCAACACCAACAGCAACACCAGAACGGCAGCAGCAGTCGCAGCAGCAGCAGCAGCAGCAGCAGCAGCAGCAGCAACAGCAGCAGCAGCAGCAGCAGCAGGAGCAGCAGCAGCAGCAGAAGCTTCAGCAGCAGCAGGAGCAGGAGCCGCAGCAGCAGCAGCAGCAGCGCCAGCAGCAGCGGGCGCAGCACATCAACATGCTGGACACAGAAGAGCAGAAGTAACCGAGGAAGGGCAACAGAGGTAACCGGCGTGGCCGCGCAACGCAGCCATTTTCCTGTTGTGCGGCGGCCCGTGTGATGACAATGTGAAACTTCAAGCACCCGAAGACCCCGTGTGGCAGAGGTACAGCGGTCGTCCTTGTAACAGACCAGCTAGGGCAATGGAAAAAGCATGGAAAGGATGGAAAAAGTGGAGGCAACACGGAGATGCTTGCGGGATGCTGCAGGATGCGGCAAGAAGGTCCACATGGACAGGAGCAATGTGGCGCAGCCATGCGAATTAATTGCGGCAAGCTTGTGCTGCCGCATATCGGCACTGCTTGCAAGCTGCACAGTCGACGAACCGTCGGAAATCTATATGCGCAGCATGCAAGGACCAGCCGTNACTGCTTGCAAGCTGCACAGTCGACGAACCGTCGGAAATCTATATGCGCAGCATGCAAGGACCAGCCGTAACATGCAGCGGCTGTGTACCGATCACTGCTGATGCCCCCAAGCAGCCAGTGTGGCGAGGGAGGCGCGCACCGTCTCCTCGGATACATCAGGGAAGGCGATCATGGGTGCATTCATTGGCCGCTTGGCACGAAGGTCCGCCTGGGAAGGTGCGTTGTATGCATCGGGTGCGACTTCCAAGAAGGCCAGCCCGTCTGTCGCCCAATGGGCCTCAGGCAACTCGCGCTTCACCAGGAACAACTTTTTGGGGCCGGTGGTGTTGGTGGAGAGAGCGCATGCCCCCAAACCCAAATGAGAGATCAGCAGCATGGTGTGCCAAACCACGAGGAAAAGGGCATCGAGGGGTGCATCGGCAAGATTGTCTCGAATGGAGCTGTGCGCTCGCAGCTTGGTCGACTCCAGCCACGCAGTGCGCATGGTGAGAAGAGTTGAAGCAAACGTCAAAATGAAGGCACGATGGGCAACGATGCCTGCTAGCAGGGTTGCAGCGGGCGCCGCGGCTAAAGCATTGAGCCGACCCGTCTGGGAGCGAGGCTCCTNTCAAAATGAAGGCACGATGGGCAACGATGCCTGCTAGCAGGGTTGCAGCGGGCGCCGCGGCTAAAGCATTGAGCCGACCCGTCTGGGAGCGAGGCTCCTCCGCTGATGCAGCCGGTTTCTGAGGAGGCTCCTTGGCGGCGGCAAATTGCTTCACCAAAGCTGCAACCCCTTCGCAGTGTTGACCAATGAGCTCTGCTGCCCGCAAGGCATCCTGGGAAACCCCAGTCGGCCACTGGTTGATGTNATTGCTTCACCAAAGCTGCAACCCCTTCGCAGTGTTGACCAATGAGCTCTGCTGCCCGCAAGGCATCCTGGGAAACCCCAGTCGGCCACTGGTTGATGTCGGCAGGAATCCAGCAGTTGACCAAGTTGAGCCAGTTCAGCGCATGCCTCAAATGTTTACCTTTGAGCTTGCCGTGACGCTTGGACCCTTCATGGTTGACAAGGTAGTTCTCCTCCTGGAGTGCCACATGTTCATCAAATGATGCCATGAAGGCTTTCTCTGCGGCATTGTCCCCTTCAACTGAGAAGTCGTAGTTCAGGAAGGGGTAGCCCAGATGGAAGTGGAAAACAGCCTCATCCCTGTAGTCTGTGGAGTGCGCCTGGTAGATGGGGTAGTACCGATCCACCAAGGAAGTCTCCAGGATGCAACTCCCCCACAGGTTGCCCAGCCGAACATTGGCATCACTGATCTCACGGGCGCGCTTCATCACTGGGCGCGTGTAAAACAAACACAAGCGCCCGCGCAAGCCCAGGGGTCCGGCCCACCAAAGAGCGTCCATATGTCCTCGAGGTGGAGTGCGCCGCAAACGCCAATGAAAGGGTACGGCATCGAGAAGGACCGTTGGAGGTTGATGACATCCCGTTGCCAAGACATGCGCTCCCACAACTGGGTGGCGATCGCCTTGTTCACACCAAATTCTGCTTGCAACCACTGGAGAAATTGGGTGCCTTCAACCATGAAGCCGCCCGCGGCTGTCCACCCCACGAAAGAGGCAATGCGGAGGCCGATGCCCTCCAAGGAACCGGTCCCAAGGCGGAAGATGATCGGCTGCAGCTTCTTCTTCTGCTGTTTCAAGGCACGTTGAGCAGCGGGATTGGGCATTGCGTTTGCTGCGAGCCGTTGGCACTCTGCTGCGCGATGCGCATTGGCCTTCTCCTCCAAGCCATGGAGAACATTGTGGTACAGCCGAAGTAGGTTTGAAGTGTGACAGGAGCCTGGGTGGAGAAAGAAGCTCCAGGTGAGGCTGTACACACTGAAGCTTGCCAAAGGCTGAAAGCGCGCATTTGGCGTCAAAAAGCTCGCCAGCGCTAGTTCGCAGAGAAGCACCCAGGGCCATGCAACGCTCTGTGTGGCGCCGACGTCTTTCCAATGTTGAAGCAAAGGCGCAGGAGCCAGAGCCTCGATCGCAGCCTCGGGAAAGACGACTTCGGCCTCCAGGCGCTGGANGTGTGGCGCCGACGTCTTTCCAATGTTGAAGCAAAGGCGCAGGAGCCAGAGCCTCGATCGCAGCCTCGGGAAAGACGACTTCGGCCTCCAGGCGCTGGACGCGCTCCCCGGTGGGAAGCGCAGGGGGCAGCGCCGGAGGAGCACGAGGCGAAGCCATGGGGACCGAAACGAGGACGGGCAAAGACAGCCGAACAGGACCCACATGCGTCTGGGCACAAAGGACATGCTGGGCGTGGGAATGCAAGAGCTCGCATGTGCGCACCACTCCTACAAGTCATTCAGGTGCCCAAGAGGAAGGGCCACAGAGGCAGCGCAGGTACATGCAAAAGGAAAACGAAGGTCACACAAGTATGTCAGAAGCCAGGGGCATANCGGCGGCCGCGGCGCGGGCAGTGAGCGCGTGGGGAACAAGACCCGCCAAAGGCGGGGGCAGTCGAAGTCCACGTAGCACTCGATGCGCAGAAGCTGAAGCCAGTAAAGGCGCTGGGCGCCCGACCGTGAGTCGAGACTCCATGCTTCGCATTCAGCAGGTGCTTCACAGGCACCCGCGCACAGCCCTGGTCCTGCATGGCTCGCCGCTGTGGGATGTCGTCTTCCATATATCTTTGCTCCCGGCGACGAAACCAATGGTGCTGCTTGTGTCTAGTTCTTTGGCTGAAATTTTTACATCAGCTGGGTCGAGGGCAGCAATTCCATTGTAGTACACCAATGACTGCCCCACATGCGTCAAAGTAAACCGGGCGTGATGCCTTGCCCTAAGCTGAAAAGACTCCCGTAGCGGATATTATCCGCTGTCATCGCCTTGAGCTGTCTCATATGGCTCACACTCAAGGTCTGCATGGCTTGACCCTCTACTCTGTTTCAGCTCTTGTCTGCAAAAGCTGCATATGGTACAGTTTGCAACATCTGCAAAAACGCGCCAAAACATGAAAAGATCCGCAGAGTTCTGAGACAGGAAATATCGCATATATGTTTCCTCGTCCTCTCCATAGATGTCCGAAATAGTCAGTCAAGAGACGCTGCTGTAACCAAAAATAAAATGCGTGATCAGATCCTCGATCAAAGTTGTTGACCCAAGCGACAAAAAGACATGACGATCACGAAGCTGCAAGCAAAAAAGTGGCGGACCAGCCTTCCCAGGCTTCTGAATTGACTGAAAGCTCTTTCTTTCTGCGAAATGTTGCGCATCATTGCGTCTACTTGAACCCCCCTATGACATGGTTTCCTACTAGATTCGGCCTACGGGGTGCTTGAATTTGCTCGTGCGGAATGGTGTCACAACCGACTCCTTTCTGATCAGAAGCATGCAAAGCATCTCTACGACAGAAATATCAAGGAAGTGTCATGTCAAACGAAATTGTCCTGTTGCTGCAATCATAGTGTGATTTACGGGTGTTCACGCAGAGGTCTTGTCATGCAGCTCGGATCGAGATTGCACTACCATCCTGAGATATCATCTTCACAGCAGGCTCGTGTCAAGCAGGGTGCGCTTTCATTGATCGTTGTAGCATGATCGGATTGGATCAAATGGTCCATAACTTTGGAACAACTGACATTTGTCTCGTTCTGGCCTGTGTGTCACACGTGCCTTTCATCAAGCAGGGTGTTTGCAGCCGCTTGCCGAGAAACGCGGCAAATGCGAATGCGCAGAATCTTTGCCGCTCTAGAAGTATGTTGGTTTGAACCGTATTTTGCCTGACCGACCTGCGCTCAATAAGGCTTCAGCCATGGCGTCAGTCATTTTCCTGAAGTTTTGCTTTTGAAAAATGATCTGACGCGTTCAGCGGTTATGTTCGTTTACGCAGTCGCAAAACGGAGTCAATCATGCGCCAACTGGGCAAGCTGCCAGGCATCATCGGATTCGCGACAGCGTTGCCATGGGCTTCAAGAAGACTGGGTGGAAGCCGTAGAACTCCTGCAAACTTGAAGCCACGGGGAGGGTTACTCACCGGCTGGGCACTTGAGTAGAGCTCATGCTATGCAATCTCCGCCCACATAAACAATAGAGGCAAAAACCGTGATATAGAAATTAAACCATCGCCTACAAAGCTGATGGTAAAATCGCCATCTCACGACAGTGACCCGGTTCATCTTACAAGGCTTGCCAAGCCCAGGAGAAGTACAACTGCGAAGCTATCACGTGATTGTCATTCCTGCCCCACCATGACTCTTGGTGTATACAGCAAGAGCAACTTCACGCTACAAGAGCAAGAACGTAACCTTCGTGACCCGCTGCCGGTGGCCCCTGAAACCTGTCCTTCAGCTCTTGGGCGCTCGAAATCATGCGGCCCAGCCGCTCTGAATTCACAGCAGGCCCGCTCGCCTGGAAAGGTGGTCTTTGAAAAAGAATGGAGAAGTCCTTTCAAGAAACTACAACCAGCTCAACATATCCGAAACATTCTCAATTTGCACGCAATTACTCTCAAGTGCTATACCATAAGTGCTCTGCATGAGCCCTGTTCTGCAGCCGGGCATTTGCGATCATGCGGGCCACCCGCGCTCGCGACTCCTCTTTCAAAGAACAACAATGGCGCTAAGCAGAACATTGGTAGAATCTTGGAGGCTCAAGACTTCCCCTACACTCCTCATGCTCAAGCTGTTTCTTGCATCATCTTGCATCTGCATAAAACACCTCCACTAACAGTGACAATTTTTGTTGCAATCTGCCATCAAAAGACACTGCACTGTCCAACGTTTACCGCCTCTTCAAGTTTCCCTACCGAGCGGTCCTACTAGCCAAAGATTGATGGACCAAAAAACGCAGCTGAGAGCACCAAAGCACCACTATTTACCTTATTTTGTGTAGCGGAATAAAGAATTCGGAAACCAAAAAAGTAAACTCTACAAGTTTTAAAATGTCCAAAAGCCAAGAACACTGGAATTTACCACATGTGTGCCAGAACCATGCCAAAACGCTGGTATTTACTGTGTTTTGCGCAATAAAGAAATAAATGCTGTAAATCATTCAAAACGCGTTACCACTTTTCAAATCTCCAATAATAGCTTGCGAACATGCGAAAAACATATGAAAAGCAGCGCAAGACGCGGCATCTTTCTACCACTTCGTACCCCCAAACTGACCAAAAATTAATTCAAGAATGTTCGATTTCGCATCGCCAAGCTCCTTCGCAACACCTAACAAGAAACAATGCTCGGAATCTCAAGATCTTCCTGTTCCCATACCCTCGGCTGCCGGTTTCTTGGCTTTGATGGGGGCTCGTGCAAGGCCATGTTCCCCACAGTGGGCCTGTCTTGGGCCCAACTTCAGCGCCAGATGCCCCCAGACAAGACCAAGCCGAAAAAAGTTAAGCCCAACTTGCGCCCAAACATGCCCAAGTTGTGCCATGTTGGACCTCATTTGGGCTCAAGTTGGGCCCAAGTTGGAGCCAACTGGCCCGAGTTTGGCGCAAGTTAGCCCCAAGTTAGCTCCTGTTTGGCCCCACTTAAGGCCAAGGACGGCCAAGTTTGACCCCAGTCGGCTTTGGTTGGGCCATGTACGCCTGCTCCTTTCCTCTCTGTCCTATTCTCTGGGCGCGGGCGGTTCTCATCGCGAAGCGACTTGAATAGCTGGTACCCGAAAATATAGTGATTTCATAGGTTTTGACCCATCCCCAAAATTCCCCAAATGGGGGTTTCCTAAAATGGAGGTACCCCTAAATCCTCCATTTAACTCCTCACCTTTTTGAAGAGAATTCCTCCCCCAAACAAGAAAAGGATAAATAAAAAAGGCTGTTTTACCACATTCCCAGCCTCGTGAAGTGCAGAAAACACTGTAAAACACCGTATGTTTCCACATGTTTTTTCCCCACATCTTTGTGTGGGGTTGTTGTTTTTTGTTGTGCATCCGTCGACCGGGTCCTTCTCTTCCTCCGCCTCCTCCTCCTCCTCCTCCACTCAACTTGACAACACACAACTTGATCACACACAACTTGACAACATACAACTTACTCACACCCACTTACTCACACACAACTTGACAACATACAACTTACTCACACCCACTTACTCACACTCAACTTGACAACACACAACTTGATCACACACAACTTGACAACATACAACTTACTTACACCCACTTACTCACACACAACTTGACAACACACAACTTGATCACACACAACTTGACAACATAAAACTTACTCACACCAACTTACTCACACACAACTTGACAACACACAACTTGATGGTGACATGGACCTTCGTTTTGTGTTGCAGGCGTGGCACTTATGGCACTCAGCTGGGTCTGGTGACGCGCTTGGTGGCTTTGGGCGCCGCGGCGTTTTGCCTGGCAGGCGTGGCACTTGGTGACANGGCACTTATGGCACTCAGCTGGGTCTGGTGACGCGCTTGGTGGCTTTGGGCGCCGCGGCGTTTTGCCTGGCAGGCGTGGCACTTGGTGACAGGGACCTTCGTTTTGTGTGGCAGGCGTGGCACTTGCTGACATGGACCTTCGTTTTGTGTGGCAGGCGTGGCACTTGGTGACATCCACTTTCGTTTTGTGTGGCAGGCGTGGCGCTTATGGCACTCAGCTGGGTCTGGTGACGCGCTTGGTCGCTTTGGGCGCAGCGGCGTTTTGCCTGGCAGGCGTGGCACTTGGTGACATGGACCTTCGTTTTGTGTGGCAGGCGTGGCACTTGGTGACATCCACCTTCGTTTTGTGTGGCAGGCGTGGCACTTATGGCACTCAGCTGGGTCTGGTGACGCGCTTGGTGGCTTTGGGCGCCGCGGCGTTTTGCCTGGCAGGCGTGGCACTTGGTGACAGGGACCTTTGTTTTGTGTGGCAGGCGTGGCACTTGCTGACATGGACCTTCGTTTTGTGTGGCAGGCGTGGCACTTATGGCACTCAGCTGGGTCTGGTGACGCGCTTGGTCGCTTTGGGCGCCGCGGCGTTTTGCGTGGCAGGCNCGTTTTGTGTGGCAGGCGTGGCACTTATGGCACTCAGCTGGGTCTGGTGACGCGCTTGGTCGCTTTGGGCGCCGCGGCGTTTTGCGTGGCAGGCGTGGCACTTATGGCACTCGGCTGGGTCTGGTGATGCGCTTGGTGGCTTTGGGCGCCGCGGCGTTTTGCGTGGCAGGCGTGGCGCTTGGTGACATGGACCTTCGTTTTGTGTGGCAGGCGTGGCACTTGGTGACATCCACCTTCGTTTTGTGTGGCAGNGGCGTGGCACTTATGGCACTCAGCTGGGTCTGGTGACGCGCTTGGTCGCTTTGGGCGCCGCGGCGTTTTGCGTGGCAGGCGTGGCGCTTGGTGACATGGTCCTTCGTTTTGTGTGGCAGGCGTGGTCTTGGCGCAGGTGTCTTTGGCAACAGCACACGCATACCCCCACACACACACACACAAGCACACAAGCACACACGAACACGCACACAAACACACACCCACACACAACCACACACACAAACGCACGCCCACGCACACGCGCACGCACACGCACACGCACACACTTGAACAGAAGCGGCATTTCGAATTGGGTAGCTAGAATGCATCGGACGTGCAAAAAACACCAACCATAAACATGACATGAAACTTATATAATC
>BGPT01002794.1:6994-58871 GCA_003297045.1 Symbiodinium sp. clade C Y103 | reverse complement strand
CTTGGGAATCTAGATCAAGAACGTGAAACCCTCTTCTTGATATAAAGTGCTGTCCTTCTTGCCCTGCCCCCAACTCGTTCCCCCATCGCCTCCACAGCCCATTCCTTTTCCACAGTCCAGGCGGCAGCACAGGCTACACCTCAAGTTCAACCACTGTCCGATTCAATCGTTGAACGGCTGGCGTTTCACTGGGACCCAGGCCATAGGTTTGAAAATTGGGCACCGGCTGAGAAGTCTCTTCCCGATGACGGCGTCATCGGGAAGAAATTTCTCAGAGACAGTTGCGACCTCAGAAGAATGAAAAGGTACATTCAAAGAAAGGGTAGGAAGAACACATTATATCATGATACCCTTGCACTCAATATGTATATCATATGAATTATATACATATGCCAATGTAATCTGGCAGTTTTATCATAAATGGGCACGTGGACCACCAATCCCAATGACACCTGTAGTAATAACAACCGCCACATCAACGTCCCCATCCCTTGAGACCGCAACTTCATGCCACATTTGACACTGGCTCCGCGGAGTTTCTGTGACCTGTCCCAGGTGGCTGGCTTTGGCACCTGAAATCCAGGGAGGTGACAAACGGTTGGTCCATTGGTGTTCCCTTTGCCCGTTCAGTGACTTTATGAGGGGATCCAAATCGTCTGTAAAACTCATCTGATGCTTACCCAGAAATGGTTTCACCATCAAAATAATTCTATAGTACAACTTCAACTGGAGGCTAAACAACCATTCCAGTCATGGTGCCTTAACCAAAGGGCCGCGTCTTGCGCAGCGCTGTCATCTTCAAAAGTGACAAAGGCCTGGGCGCACGGTGCTTTCCAATAACCAAAATTACAAAGGATGATTTTCTGAAGAATCAAAAGCAAAAAAAAAATCCTTGGTAATGTTGAACAGCTTGTTATATATATGGCAAATCATATTTCGATCAATTTCAACCAACTATATAGCACCCTTTTAAAATGGATGATGGCGATATTTCATGGGGATATGTTGATATGATGGAATATTTCCTGGGGATACAGGGGATATAGTAGGGTATAATTAATACTACAGTAGTATCCATTATAGCGTATCCTAGCAATTGATGCATTACACCCCGCGTACATCCGCTTCAGCGACTATTCGTGCTAATAATGAGGATATAACATAATGGTGGAATAGTATAGCCGCCTGCTCCAAGACCGAGATAGTCACTGCAAGCGCTCAGCGAGATCCGTGGAGGTGGGATCCATCATGTACCAACCAGGTTCAACCACGCCTTTGTAGAGCCGGAGTTTGATAAGGTCACAAGCAAAATTTTGCCAATCCTGACAAGTCTCTTCATGCATTAGATTCATCTTGCTTTTGCATGCTCTGGCAAGAGGTCTGTAGATTGGCTTGCTCCAATGCAATGTTGGATAGAGCGATGCTTGATCTGTTTCTGCGACACACCAAGATATTATTTTGTGAATACCTGCCCCAGTGTGAGCAGTGCTTGCACATCGCTTGTCGTGGTTTGGAGGCGAAGTGAAGTCAAGTCCTTGCCAAAGCAGGAGAGCCTTAGCGAGAATGAGGTAGCCAAGATGATGTAGTGGAATAGTAGAGGCATCGAGGAGTTGGCTAAATGCTTCTGGCATCTTCTGGCAAAAGACCTCAAGCAGCGATGACGTGCCCACAGCATGATGCGAGCCCAAACTGCAATCCTCAGCAAGTCTCAGCAGTCACAAAAACCGAAANCTTCTGGCAAAAGACCTCAAGCAGCGATGACGTGCCCACAGCATGATGCGAGCCCAAACTGCAATCCTCAGCAAGTCTCAGCAGTCACAAAAACCGAAACCAAGATTCTGGCGACCCTCTGAGACTGTTTGGCTCACAGCCCATTGTCCAGATCTGGGTGTGGTGCAGCACGGCTGGGAGAGGCATCTTTAAAGATGTTCAAATCTTTCAATATATTTTNGAGACTGTTTGGCTCACAGCCCATTGTCCAGATCTGGGTGTGGTGCAGCACGGCTGGGAGAGGCATCTTTAAAGATGTTCAAATCTTTCAATATATTTTGCTTTGACCCTGTGTGTGTGTGTGTGTTACTATCTTATTCAATTTTTCAAATAATTTTTGCCACGATTTGCACGATTTTGCCACGCTAAATGCATCACACAGTGTCAGGCCATGGGGGCAGCTATTGCGATGGCGACAGAGACGGTCTGCGCCGGTGAGACCGAGTCGAACCGGAGGTCACAAGACGNGGGCAGCTATTGCGATGGCGACAGAGACGGTCTGCGCCGGTGAGACCGAGTCGAACCGGAGGTCACAAGACGTCCAATTTGTTGGCAATCTTCTGCAGCAGCTGCTTAGGTGGAAGATACCCAAATGTATTTATAGACTCGTGTAGATGTATATTTTAGATTATTAGATGTATAATGTATACAATATATCTATATCTATATATGTATATATGCACAGAAAAAATGTTGAGTATTTTATACATATGTATCATTGTAGGTCGATGTATATAATATATCAAAACATTTGTATGCGCGTTCGTATGTCATATATGTGGGGAGTGGATTGTTGCATGCTCAGGGAAGCCCCAGAGGTTGGGAGGTGCAGCCAGCCATTGAGAAGTAGCCCTCAGCTCTGCGGCCCAAGCTGCCAGAAAGGTCGTGCTCAAGAGAATCTCAAGAGCATGCAGTTGATAAAGTTGCATTTGGCACAATAGTCCATGAGGCCAGGATTTAGGACCACAGCACAAGACAAGCCCCCTACAAATATCGCCTAGCTGTCACGCGCAAAACAGATATCCTAGGTGCCCTTGGCTTGGCTACCCTTGTTGGCATTCAGAAAAAGTCACTGCACCTGAAGGCATCATATCTTATATGTTCGGATGTTTCCCTTTCCTTGGAGACTCCCTCCAATGCATAGCTCCACTAGTAGCGGATGTGGATGAAAATGGCCAGATGGCCCGACCTGCACTTCCTTGGTGGGACTCCCAGCTTGAGCATCACCAAAACATGTACCAGGTACATCCAGAGTCATCCAGATACCTGCTCCTCAGTCATGCGTGCACACACCCACAACCAAGCGCTGTTACGATCATTTGCCAGAGAAGGACGAGCATTGCTGATACCATCTCATACCACTGTTTGCTCCACGCTCAGGTTCACTAGCCCCGGCGTACTTCTGGCCATCATCGCTCTCTTGGCCTGCGTTGTCTTCCTGCTGGACGGCGCTTCAGTTAGCGATGCAAACAGACAAGGCCCAGCCCAGCGCAAAAAGCATAGTGGAGAAGGCAATGCAGTTGACATCAATATTTGAGGAATGTGTTGATTTTGCTTGCTTCTGGAAATTTGATTGCCAGGGCTGCCAGTTCCTGAGCGGGACACCCAAAAGGCAGTGCTGGACTTCCATGCAGCGATGCTCAAGAACCTTGACTGGCGAATACAACTGCCCTCCTGGTCATATCATGTCATATCATGTCATATCATGTCATATCATGTCATATCATTAACATCAATATCTTCAGACTTTGTGGCAAGTCTGGTGACATGTTGGTTGAGTTCATGCCGGTAGCAACTCTTGGATCACTAGAAGTGATGCCTGCTTCAGGAATATGTCTATGAGAGCCAATGCCTCAGCTACTGTTTCTCTAAATTGACTATAGTTGAATGCCATGGCCACGTAATGCCCCTGCATATCATATCAACATCAGATCAATATGATTCAATGTGCCAAGGTGCAAACTGCAGAGCAAGCTCTACTAGACTTGCGTCAGGCACATTTGGATCTCAGGACAGCAGAGCCTCCTGCTGCATGGAATGGCTAGCAACATTGCTTCAAGACTGCATGAGTTGAAGGGATTCTGCAACAAACCTGTTATGTGCAGGAAGAAGCATGACGAGGCGCGAAGACACGGAGATCGCGTTTTGTACCGGTGTGGCATTAGGGGAGACACCAGATAGTTGATGATGATGATGATGATGATGATGATGATGATGATGATGATGATGATGATGATGATGATGATATTCTTCCATCCTTGAAATGAACACGAGTTGCCGAGTTGCCTACTCGCTGAATCCAGAAGCATATGGGAAAAACAGAAGAAGTACGAAGAAGACATTCGGGCTGCGCCTTGGTAGCTTGAATCAGATGTCACATCCGTCAGAGCATTGGCTCAGCACTGCACCTGGACGCCAGGCCACAGCGTTGCGCCGGGCCACTCGTGCTGTGGCGCAACGTGGAGGCGGCCCGCCTCCAGCGCAAGAAGCTCCAGCAGCGCCTGAAGAGGTGCAGGAATTTGGAGAATTTGGGAGACTTCAGTGGACATCAACACAGCTCTACACAGCTCTTCGATGCCATTGGCAATGTGGGGAGCTGTGGGGATATTTGGTGCTTGGATCATCTTGGATCGATTTGATGAGTTTAATGAAGTGTCTTAGAATGTTGAGCATATGGAAGGACTTTGCGCTTGACTCTTGACACGGCAGAAGGCCACAGAAGAAGCTCAACGATCCGAAGTCGCCGAAGACATTGATGGTGAGGATCAGGTTAGACAGCTCTCGGTGAAAAGCATTCTCAAAAAAAAGAATGCCGATGACCGATGAAGCAGTATTCAGATCGCTTCTTTGCGAAGGACGGGGCTGAAGGGCCGGCATCAGAGGAGCAACAGAAGGCCGAAGAGGAGGAGCAAAGATGCTCAGCAAGCCATATCAAGCATGCAGGCATGTGACATGTGCAGGTCACTGTCACAGACACACAATATGTACATAATATACATATGAGCGACGGCTTCTATTTGTGCAAATGGAAAGTAGTATTCGGGTGACCCCCGGTTTGTGGAAATCATCACAATTCGCTGGTAAAACGAGGTAGGAACACCCCGAGAACGAGGTAGGCATTTCATATAAAGCATTTGGCTTTCAAAAACAAGTGCGGCATTGGAGAACGAAGTCAGACCCCAAAAACGTGACAGGACTGGAGAACGAGGTAGGAACACCCTATCCATTACGTTTAACAACAAATAACTTCCGCGGCTCACATACAAACACAGGCATAATATGTATATATGTATATATACATGCATGTGTATATATATATATATATATTATATGTGTATATATATATGATATACCTATGTATGCCCCATGATAAACAGTACGGGTGTGCCACAGTCAAAGGTGTTGAAATATCACCCCAAGATACACATATGCAATATATGCATTTGTGCAGCTTGACAAAATTGGGAACTAGGTTTCGAGCGCTATTGTGAGTGGATCCGGGCAACCAAGGAAAGCTAATCGGATACAATGAGGCAATGGACTGACAGACATCCATGCAAGGGAAATTTGGCTGGCAGATATATGCCAATATCTGCTTCCATTTAGTGACGGATCAATGATATCAATGATCCAGTAGTTGCTTGTGACGAAGTGTGGCCAATACCTGCAGCAGTTTGTGATGCGCGGACGGTGTGTCCACAACACAACTGACATCGTGTGTCCATAGTTTTTGTCATCTCTTGAGCTCATGCTCTTTGGCTTTCAGTGAGCACGTGGAAATGATCATTGCTTGAAATTCACCCTCCGGCAGGTGACAAAGACCTTCAAGCGTTTCAGGCGATTGTCACAGCATTTTTGCCTCAATTTGTCACACCAATTCCTCAATTTGAATTCCTTCCGCTTTGTATATGTTCTACTGTGATACGCCGCATGGTCCATGCTCGTGTACAGCTTGCTGCAGGCCTGATTTCAAATGCGGCAGCCGTGTGCCCCTGCTGCCGGATGATGAAGTTGTTGAATGCGACCGCTTGAGCGTTACCCCTTGCTGCAGTGCGTTTCCTGGCCAGCACATTGAAGGAGTCGGGATGAATCCCGTGCTTTTGCTATGGTCAGTAGGTCTTGATCGATGACTGACACAGCCTGAGAAATAAGAAGAGAGAAAGACCAGCACTGAGGCTAGGCTGGTGTGGGCGGACTAAAGGGCACTGAATCTTGGCGGCAGGTGTGCTGTGAAGAGCCATCTGATTGAAAATAAACATGTTTATTTGCTTTCTTCACTCCTGCCAACAGTCACAATGCTTCTGAATGCTATTGAGATACTTAGGATAGGATAGCTGGGGTAGCTGCCTACCAATTGCGAGTAGCGAGGGCTTCCCCAGTTAGCCTTTGCGCCAAGGTAGGTGTGCCACTTGCATCGACTACCGAAAAGAGACCGGTGGTAGCCAAATCAATTCCAAGCGTTGAGCCCGTTGGGCCAAGCTGGCTACAGCTGGCTCAAGCGCAAGCTGGAGCGTTTCCATTTGGTTCTCCAAAGACAAAGCTTTGGATTGCCTTGAATCTGCCATTGGTTGTGCTGGTGAGCTTGGTGGCCAAAAGTCCTTGGGATCCAGTGGCAGGTGGAACGGACTTCACAGCCGATTCATAGCTGCTATCAAAGCAGTCTCATTGGTAGCAAAGAAACAGTGGATGAACATTCCGTGGCATGGCAGGTGCGCTGCCTTGCAGACGCTTTATACAGCTGGGCACAAAGTGGAGCTAGTGGTTGGCTTCTGAGATCTCCTAGATCTGAGAGATCGATCTCTCAGACACAGTGGCAGTGAAGGGATTGGAGTGATGCTTTGTTTGACCACATGCCACTGGGTTCCGCCCAGGCCACAAAGCTGGGACCTGGATTCCCAGGCTTTCAGGCCCACCCGCTTGTTGCAAACGAACCCCTTAACAGGTGCCTTGTAAGTCGGGAGATTCGAAGGCTTATCACACCTCCGTGAAAGTTGACGACCTAGAGTACTCCTTCAGCGGAGTGCAAATCTCAGTTCTTATAGTTTTTGATCGTGTGATCAATAGATCACGCTCGAGAGTCGCTGATGCATGCGCCGAAGTCTGGCAAGGATGGGATTGTAGTCGGAAAAGGCTTGGCAAGCCACATGCGCCTTCCTGACAAACCACAGGCACCGCCCTATGTTCACGGATATGTATGGATATGTTATGTCAGACTGTCAGTCGAGGAGAGTTTGTCACTTCTCTTCATAGCGCTGCTGTGCTCAAAACATCTCACGGCTGTTCATTATGCATCCCCTGTTTGTCAGTTGCATGATTCCCTCATGCAAGGCATTGCAAGGCATTGCAAGGCATTGCAAGGCATTGCAAGGCATTGCAAGGCATTGCAAGGCATTGCATTTGAAATCATTCGAGCATTTTGTGCATTCTCCGTCCTTGTCCAGGTGTTCTACATGGGCCTCACCAGTCTATCTGGTGATGCTATGAAGAAACACCTCACCGGATTCTTCAAGCGAGGTCAGTGCCGGCTGATGCTACCTGCACTGTTGTTCGCCTTAGTTTTTTTCCCCCATTGTTTTGCAACATGTTTTGCTATTGCTGATTCCTATATGTTTTGCCGGTTCCAGCTATGCCAGCTATGTGTCACATTGGCTGCACAGAGAGTAAAGGGGCTGGACAAGCAGGTTCCTACGACCTCTTGCGGAAAAATTGTAATTCCTTCAGCGACTGCGCCCTCTACTTTCTTCTGGACTGCTCATTGCAGACAGAACAAAGTCTGTGAACATTTGCCCTGCATAGTGGTAGCATACCGAAGTCGAAAAGTCAAGCATACACCGCCCTTTGCAAGGACATGCGCCTGGATCCAACGTACAAAGGCTTCAGTCTCAAAACAAAACGTCACAGATCAAACTGGTGAGTTTGGGCTTGGGCATGGGGTGAATCTTCTTAGTTTGGTTGTATTGTAGGTTGCATTCGCATTTGTTGTCGCATTGCAGATCATTGCAGGCTTGGAGCAGCTGGGCCATATGGCGGATAGACAGGCAGGCATCGTCCAGGCCATCACTGAGGGCAACTACAGGCCAAATCCGAGTGCGGATACCTTCAGTGTTGGAACCTGAGACAAAGATGGAATAAAGCGACGGAGGTAGGCAAGGTAGCTGCAAGCTGTCCTGCACAGATTTTTCAACTTTGGAATGCTTCAGGGCTTCTGCAGTCTTAGCATTTTGGATCATTTTTATCCACGATTACTATGAATTTGATGCGTTCAGATGCATTTTGGGATTGTTGGGAAGCAGACCCAGGTAGCAGTGACAATCGCTGCAATAAACAAGCTGAAGGATTCACCAAGCTTTGGCTTTTCCTGAGCGGAGCGCCAGTAGCTACAGCTCATAGAGCCTTGGTGGGCTGTTTTTACTGCTCACTGCAATTGCCGCACCTTCCCTCAAGAGAAAGCTAAGGAATGTTCATGGAGGACATAGTACCCAATAAGACGCACAAGTCTGGCCAACATGTTCCAATCGCCAGGGCCCACCGGACACATTTCTTGACCCTTCTGACCGGTGAAAGAACACCTAAACTTTTTTAAGATGAAGATACTCGTATGAGGAATATGAATGAAAATGAGGTGGGTGCAGGCCAAAGCTTGAAGGCATGTGTTTGCCTTCCACAACTTCGAAGCTCCGGCTTCGTGCATCAATTGCCGTCCTACAATGTTCTGCCATGTTCTGCCTGTGGCCGCGGCGGTCTCCGCACTTTGAGGTACAGCGCTGAAGGCGCGTGCTCGCTTTGCAGATGCTTGCTTGGCGCATCCCACATAAGCTGAGAGCACCAGCATGGTCCAGAACGGCTCTACTTCGAACATCAACGACCACACTGCACCTTAAACTTGCTCCCACTGCAGAATCTTCCCCTTGGAATCACTGTATTTGAACACTATGCCCGTAGAAGTCTTCCTGCGGACTATGCTCAACTTGCCGGTTCACATACTTAGCTTAGGGGTCAGCAGCTGGATACTGCAGGGCAGGGTCCAGCTACAGGAACTGCAAGATCATCATGGCAAGAGAATTTCCAAAACTCGCCGACCTACCCCTCGATGGCCCTAATTCAAGACTTGCAAGGAGTCCTCTTGCCCACCTTTGTTGAGAAAATACAGCTCGTTGCAGTCATCGTGATGGCAAGGCAGTTTTGTTTGTCAGTAATGCAATGCATGCATGGAATGATATGGAATGTCGTGATGTCCGAGTAGCTTATCCGAAGGCATGGCTCATTGAATTTAGTGAGGGGGTAGCAAAAGTGCAATGGCAGAAGGAGTGCCAGCAGCTTCCAGTTTCCTGGCAGATCCTGCAGGGTGCTGCACTGTTTGGTGTATTTTGGGGTGATTAGATGTGATTAGGTGAATATAAGATCGCAAGGGATGATGATTGGAGGATGGTGCTGTCTGTGAACTGGAACCCGTTTTCAATTCCTTGGGCCTTCTGGTTTTCTACTAAAGTTTATTGATGATGCATAGGAGACGGTCGAACGAACAAGTGTTTGATGCAACAACAAGAATGCGGGGGAAAGAAAATAGAGAACACAGGAAGACAAACCACTGGTGCCCAGCAACTACTAGTAGCTAGAAGTGCTGTATGTTCCTGCATTGTTCGTTTAAAAGACATCCTGACTGCACGGTGCACCTGAACGCCAAGGTCAGCTGCCGCAATTCATGGAGAGTCGATATGACGTTTATGAGCGGAACACCTTTCTTGACTTTCCAGCGCCGAAGCCATTGCCACTGGAGAAAGCACAAACTGATCCACCCCCTGGTTTGGAAGGAATCTATGGATCCAGAAAATTTGTTTCAGAAACTGAGCATTCAGAAGACTCCACAGCTGCAGATGAAGCCGAAGAAGCTCCTCCACCGTTGCCTCTGGAAGTTTTTGTGACGCCAGACTGCTTTGAAGATGTGCAGTGGCTCCCGGAAATGCCGCCCAAGCCCCTCTCTGCTGCCGCACCTGCATTCATTCCCTGCCACATTGCGAATGCTTTGCCAGGGTCGCCAGGTGCCTTGCCAGGTGCCTTGCCAGGGGCCTTGCCAGGGGCCTTGCCAGGGGCCTTGCCAGGGGTGTTGCCAGGGGCTTTGCCAGGGGCTTTGCCAGTTCTGCCTGGAATGCCGGACCCTTCAGGCCAACCATCTAGTCCTGCCGAGCCGCGGCCCAGAAAGCAGATCAGTTTGGAAGAGATGCTGGGCGGCCTTGACAGCCTTGGCCCAGAGATGTCGTCACCACCTTTGGTGCCCATGCCCGTGCCCGGAGGGGCACCCAAATGGCTCCCTGCACCACCAGCAATGCCAGCACCGATGTTGGCAGAACCTCCATCACCGGAGGCACTCTCACTGGCATGACGAATGCACAGCTGCAGAACAAATGACATTTCTAGGCGCATCTATAGAGTAATCTACAATAATCTATAGGCATCCATATGATTCTATATGCATGTCGCAAATGTTCTTGTTTGTTGCTGGGGAGACGCTTGCTGGAGTCTTTGGACAGGTGCCCACGGAGATTGCGGTGGCAGGCCCAAACCTGCCTGAAAGCGAGCTGCAGCTAGGACAGCTGGTTTGCAAGGCGCTGTTTGGAATCTTGCTGATGTATACTGTATAGACCTGGAAGGCCTTTACATGACCAATACACATTGATTCAAAATGATTTACATGATTTACCTCAGGTGCTGGCAAATAGCTGCTGGGATGCTGTGATCCCAGAGTCCTGATTTGTCGTACCAGCTCCCTGAAACTTCCCTCTGCGCATTTGAACCTTCCAGCATAGTCCTGCACATCCCAGCAAGAGGTTGGAGGGTTAGAAACCAGGTGCAGGATGAACGCGTTTGGCCAAGGTGCACTGGTCTGTAGACAGCCGCCAGCACAAGTCTTGGTTGTAAGCTGCAACTATGTCTGACCTGCGTTTCATGGCTAGCGAGTTTAAACTTACAAAGACCCTGTCAGTCCCGCGAAGCATGTTCGCAGCTTAGGCTCTACAACACAACGGCACGGCACTCGGCTAGTGGCAACAGCATTGGAATGACAAGAGAATGCTTGGACAAGCCGCAGGTTCGGTTAGTCTCCAGCAGCTTCGCGTTTGGGCCCCAGTGGCATGCTCAATACTCACGAGTAACCTAACCATGTTTTGACGAGGCTGGACTTACCCAATGTCGGCACTGTGCCGTTCAAGGCGCAGCCTTGGCAGTTTAATAAAATTTCATATTCCGTAAAACCTGAGGCTGCTAGCAATTAAGCAGATTGAGGGAAAAACGATATCTATTGCAAAGGTGGCATATCCGGGAATATTCAGCTACTTGACCTTCCTCTGGTAATGCTTTGCCCCCGCAGGCTTTCTTGCATCCAAAGGCGGGCTGCTCAGTTCGTGAATTTGGGTGTCCAAGCAACAGATTGCAGATGATGTGGATCGTTGCGAATCCGCCGATCTAAAGATGCTGCTGGCTAGTCAGAGTGCTGCAGGTTGTGATCAACAACAAGCGAGGTGGAGGCTTCAAAAAAGCCAAGGGCAAAGGCAGTGTGGTACTGAAGTGTGAGGCCAGGTCATCTTCAGCCGTATTTGATCGAATTTGGATAGGACAAAGCGAAAGAAAATGCATGAGACATCACGAGACACTGAAGGACAACACATTTTGTAAGTGATGCCAAGTGTACAGACGGGTCGGCCGCAACTGTGGCAGACAGCTGATCATTTGACGAGGCCGAGGACGCCTCTGGATGCCCACAGATTCATGTAGCATTCCGAGTCGGAAGGTGCCTTGGAAGACTTCCGTTCAGTGCTGGTTTGGATGACCAGATGGCCATGGCAAGACTAACACTGCTTACTACTCCATCTACTCCCAAGTTCCTCAGCTCTCTTGGACTCGTTGTGGCGTGGTTTCATGGTGAGGGCGAAGGTGCCACCTCGGATCGTTGAGGAGCATGACTTCGCAGAGTCAGGGTCTTATTGTGTCTTATTGATTCTTATTGATTCTTATTGTGTCTTATTGCTGTTGCAGTAGCTGCAGCACTGCTGTGCCCAGATGCTACAAACGGATGCCAAAACATGGTGAACAAATGTGAAAGATCAGATTTGATCTGAGATGCCTAGAACGATCTAGAAAGTGGTAGAAATGCCTGCGCAGGCAAAGCTGCTGCTGCCTTCCAGACCCTCAGCAGGAGTGGGACTTCAGGACCGCTGAGCATGCAGCTGACCCGACATAGGTGTACGAAGCATGCCGAAACGGGTGGAGCTACTCAGACAAATTGAATCATTTTGATACAAATTGACCAAGCTTGTGCAGGTCGGACGTTTATTGATGTCTGTTGCGTGTCCACGTCCGATCCACGATAGCAATATGACAAATGTTCACTTTCCCCCGCTTGCCTTCGTGGGAAGACTCAGGGTCTTCAGCCATAGCAAGTGGGGATCAAGAGTGAAGGTGTCGAACCAGAATGTAGCAGGTTTCTGCAGCTTGGGGAGGTTTCCAGTTGGGGGATTCAGCTCCAAAGCTGCCCGCAGACCAAGTTTCCAAAGGTGAAATTGGCAAAGACGAAGTTCCCAAAACAACGGTTTGGAACGAGTGAGCACGAGTGAGCACGGGCATAAATGGAACAGGAGCTTAGTGGATGAATCTACCGGAGCTCTGCTGGTGTCTATGCGAATGGCTTGAGCCCAAGCTCCACTGCCCATGCATTTCTATTGCATTTCTTTGCCATGATTTTCATTGATTTTTGGGCAATGTGGTAGAGGGATTGTAGAGAGAAGATCCTCAGAAACCCTGGCTAAAAATGCCTTCGGTTCCCACGCTTCGTGGCAAGCCATGATGCGTCATCGTTGGACTCAGGAAGTGGCCTCCGAGGCCTCGCATTGAGAAGCTGCGACTTTTTTTGAAGCAGTCTGACAGCAGTCTCACTGATTTCACCCCAATTGGCAGATGCGTTTGTATAATTTTGTATATGGATCAGATGCAAATGTCTCAGATGACTCATGAGTATTGAGATGTTTTTGACACATGGGATAGCCAGAGGAAAGATCGGTCCGCTTCATTCAGGGCAGGTTTTGTTGGCCTCGCACTGCCATTTGCCAGCAATGGAAGACTTGACAGTCTCACAAGCAGGACTAGCAGAGCAGTACTCACCTGCTTCCGCTTGAGAGTCCTTTGCTGTAGGTCGAACGCTAAAACCTCAAGCTGTCTGATTTTGTGTAGATCCTCCAAGCAGAAATGAATAGGGATGAGCAGAATGAAATCGTTTGGCCTACATACCACAAAGGCCTGAAAGTCATTCCAATTTCTTTATACCCTTTTGTTTGGTGAAGGTGTTTGGGAGTTTGCCAGCAGTTCCTTCAGCAAAAACATCTCTGTCCTTGACAGAATTGTCAGCACAGCATAGCCATATCTGATGCAAAGCTTGGGGTTGAAGCTGCAGAGAGCTGGACAGCACATTGTACAGTTGTGCCCCCTGTGGTGATCACAGCGGTGAAAAGTCAAGGCTCCAATGTCTAGCTGCTGGTAGTCAATTGCAGCTTACCTACAGTATGTCTTTGTTTACCTAGCAATTGTGACTTCTATGAACTCCTGAGATGTACGATTCCATGCTGCTATGGCTCGCAGATGCTCACAGTGAATCAGTGAAGGCACTTCATTGAACCTCCAACGGTGCCATGCAGGGTCGCTCAAACAGTAGGAAGCCCCCTGCCTGACTGCAAGTGCCGCTGTTTCGGATTGAATGTTAATGCTATAATGCTATATAATATGCTATATATATATAATGCGGTTTCGATATGTTTCGATTGGTCTTGCAATCAGAAGAGGCAAAAATCAATGTTGAGCGTCACCTGGAGTATGCAGTCCAGAAGGATCTTGAAGCTTCAAACACGCTCCAGCGTAGTAGCGTTGCAACACCATCAGTCCGGCATGACGAACGAGGCACAATATCCTTCCCTTCCCTTACTTAGTCTTATTTCCAATTTCTGAGCAAGGGCAAGCTTGGCACACTCATGTCTTCGTTTTTTTTTGGATTGTTGTGGGCGCAAAAAAAACAAAATTTTCATATATTTTCACACTTTTTCACTAAACATATTCCATGATCTTAAGCACTATTGACTTTTTGCTGTCCATACACATGCCTCTTCTAGTGGAAATAGAGCTGAGTCCTTCCCCAAAAAAACAAAAAAAACAAAAAAACAATGTTTTTGGGGACTACTTGGATCTAGCCATGTTCAGACTAGTTTGGAAAACATTGTATTCTTTTTTGTTTTTTTGTTTCTTGTGGTTTCTTTGGTTTTGTTCGAGGGTTTGATCCTGAGGATTAATCCAGATGAATCCAGATTAATCCAAACCACATCTCATTCATCTTGCCTCTAAGGCATCATTTGTGTATTAAATGCATCCTTCATAAGTCCTTAAAAAAATCTTGTATGCTAAGTATGCACAAGTATTCCTTGGCAAATACTCCTTGGAGATGTGCAATTCTCTTTGGTGTGAAGCCTTTGGAGATGTACAATTATCCTTTTTTGGTCAGTGAAGCCTTTCCTTCAAATAAATAGTGTTCCTGTCCAAACAAATAGAGGGCAGCTGGGTTCCTTTGAAAGGAGTGTTATATATTTTCAACGAATATGTGGTTGAAAGAAGTGTTACTTTCAAAGAAACATATGGTTGAAAGGAATGTTACATATGTTCAAAGAAATGGTGTGACTTAAAATAGAAGGGCAACTGAATCAACTTTCTTTTTGGCGAGTGAAGCCTTTCCGTGCAATGAATAGTGCTCCTTCCCAAACACATGGCAGCTGGGCTTTTTTGAAAGAAGTGCTGCATTTTTTTCAAAGAAATGGTGTTACTTTCAAACATAAAGGAAACCTGAGCTTCTTTGAGAGGAATGTTACATCTTAAAAGGATATATATATATATAATGCATATTCTGATGCAATATATATATATATACATTGTTTATGTTGTTTCAACAAGATTCCAGCTTTAGGTTGAGCATCCAATTTTTGAAGGAAACAGCATCTGTTTGAGGGACTGTTACCATGATAAAGAAGTAGACATGAATGCTGCACTTTAAAACACAAAACACACTGTAGAGGACTAATACCTAGCTCAAGAGCAACCACTAGCTTATACATGACAACAGCTTTTTGGGTTGAAGGGGATGCTACATATTTGCAAGGAAGGCTGCGCTTCTTTGAAGAATCTCATTTCTTCAAGGCATTGTTTGCTGTGAATGTAGCACAGGCACAAACCTCAATAGACTGCATATTTCTCTTTGGGCAAAAAAAAGCAAGTGAGAAAAAAATACATTGTTTGCAATCTTGCCTTCAACCCAGCATGCTGCATTTTCTTCGATCAACTGCTGTGCTGCGCAGCTCAAACTGTAAGTCTTGTTCAGTCAACATTATATGTACTCCCACTGTTACCTAGAATATAATTTCAAAAGTGACAGATTGCACCATGGCAGGGCATTGGTATGAGACCAGCTGGCTAAAGGCAATATATTAGCATCAAGTTGTTTGGTGGACTTTTGCTCACGCAGCAGACACTGTATCAAAGGCAGCCATTTATTGAACATGCCAATAACCTGTTCAACAAATCAGGGAGGTTGCCTTCCCTTCTAAGTAAAGTAGCCTTTGTAGATGAATTAGGGTTGTGTTGTTGAGGAGTGGCTCACCTTTTTCAATGGAAGGAGGACTGTAACACAACCACAGGGAAACACTAGACTAGTGTATATTTCTAGTTTTAAATGACTTTTGACACACAAAAGAAAGAATGAATAGTTTTTCCTGAAAACTACATGACCTGAACTTCTCCACTGCAATCTTGCATTTTCTGTCCAAGTATTCTACTGCATAATGGGGATGCATCTTGATTTTACCACATTTTGAAACCAATATCAACCATTGTTCTGAAGTAGTGCATTTTCCACATGAAAGTGTGCTTTTCTTTGGATCAGGTTTCCTCTTTGTGAACATCACATCACAATATGACCATATAGCACTGCTTTATTTCCAAAGGTTACAGTAAGAAAACCAATAAATTATCAAAAATATCGCGCCCACAACAACCCCCTCCCTTTTTGGGACGAGTATTGTATAATTTGTTGCACTGTTCTTCTGGCTGTTTGGTTTGGGCTGTGTTCAGATTCATGATACAACAAATACACATCCTGCAAACACTTTTTACTCAAAGGGCCTGTGTGGTTTGTCCTGAGGAGTCTTTGGATCTGCCAGCATTGCTGGAGGTGGCAGTGTGATTCAGTGACTCCGTTTAAACATGTTCGACACTCCCATTTTTAACACAATTCCTTGAAGTCCTGTGCTCTTGCAGAATTTCGGGTTACGACATTATTGAATGCAGATGAGAAATTTCAACAGTTTTGCAGGAAATGGTGGAGCGCAATCGCCATGTCAGATCCTTAGGACCATGTCAGATCCTTAGGATTCCAGATGCATGCTTGTTCCTGGGCATCCTACTCGACATGTTGTGCCAGGTCGCAGGTATGGCATTGGTGCGCCGGGAACCCCCAGAGCTTCGTTGGAGTGCAATTTGCTTTATTTAGCAACTTACTTATACGGATTGGCACTTCTTTGGCCGTTTCAAGTAAGGTAAATGCTGTTCTCTCAGAGTGTGAGAGAATGCCAATTTGGGAAGATGACTGAACAATGCTTGCACACATGGAGTGAGCAAAACTATGGCATGTTGCATTTCTGCAGTTCTGCTTGCTCTTAGCAGACCATACAACGTAGATTCTGCTCACGTTACAGCTCGTGGGTGCAATGAAGCAAGCCCTGATCTTAGACGCTTCAACCGGATGGTCTGGCTGGTCTGGTATGATATGCTGTGATATGCTGTATCTCTGGTGCGTCTAGTCCTTCGTGTTTTTGCGCCGAGCTGGTAGATTTGGAGCAGAACCATCCCACACATCCCATCTCAGGTTCTTGCTGTGGCTGGCCTTGTGTTTTTGCCAGCGCTCTCACTAAAGGCCTGCGACATGCTGTGAATCTGGATGCGCTAGACCTGCAATGTCGATTTGCTAGACAACTTACATCAACTTGCCACAAATCGATGACTCATCAATGACGCAGTCTGTGTGGAGGTGCCTTCCAGCCTTTTAGACGAAGGTGAAGGTGAGTGACTCTTGGATTATATAATATTGGATCATAATTCAAATTAAAATCACTTTATCAAGCTGGATCAATTTTGATCAGTTTGTGTCAGTTTCCAATGCAAATACATTGCAACAGTAGCATGTCCATTTCAGATCTGCGACCTAAGGCTTTTCTCATTCATGCGGCAAGGGCTACATCCCAAAATTTGATCATGATACTCGCAAGGGCGACTCAGATGCGCAGTGCTGCCAGCCGACATGTGAGCTGTACACGTGCTCGGGCAATTTCGTACGCAGCTCAGGAAGGGGGTAGTTTATTTTTGGGTTGGCCTCATTTTGTGTTTCAAAGAGCGAGCCATCCATTGCAGTTCTGAGTGCAACTGGCATGTTGTCACATGCAGGTAGCCAATGAAGCCTATAAGGGCAACATTGGTCGAACAAACGAGCAGTGCTGTGACCAGACCTGCAGTGCGGTGAAATGTCCAGCAGGCAAAAAGGCCTGCACACTACGCCACTTTGCACTGCCTGGCATTTCGTAGGACCAACATCACATACCGCACAAGGGTCTAGTAAAGTATATAATGTAAAGTAGTAATATTGGAACTCTCCCTCTTTGATCCGGTCTCAAAACAAACAAACAAAAACCAGGCAAGGTTGTCGTTCTGCATATTTGCTCGGACAGTTTATCTATTTCCCGATCGTATTTCTGGATTTTGTGTTTGGGGTTGGAATTGTCATAGTTCAGCTTAAGCTTGAATTCAACGGCCAAAAACACACCTCGCTGCCTTGAGTTCAGCCTGAGAATATCTGGCGTACCTACGGGTACTCTTTATTTGCTTGGAGGTGCCAGCAGATCTCAAGAAGTCTCCCGGAAAGACAGAAAAGGACAGCGACGTAGGGAAGATTGGTTGGCTCAGCCTAGCGAACGGTGTTGCAATGCACAAGCACCAGAAGATGGTTTTTCATTGGCACCATGCAGTGATGACGGAAGCAGAGCCAACTTCTGGTTCAGGAATGCTGCAAAGACACCTGCAAAGACTTTCAGTGCAAACCATTTACCGTTCCCGTTGGGCCACCTTGACTTGTTTGACAGCCTGCAAATATTTCATTGTGACTGGAAGGCAGGCCAGGACACAAATGCTTTGAAATGCCATGCTTTCCGCTGCTGGGATGTAGCATGCAGAAAGCCAATGCAGTGCCAGGGCAAATCAGAATGAAGTCTACCCCGATGGAGAAGCACAGAGCTTTTGCTGCGAGCCAACCTGTCAAGCTTACACATGCGATGTGGCCAAGAACCTCACTTTGGACCCAGTTCCTTGGTGTGCCGGGTTGGACTTTGGACCTTCTTGACGGGATTCAGCTGGTAGAATAGCACTCAGACATGAGCACAGAATTGAACAGACATGGGTGCAATGTCTTGAGATGTGGCTTGAGACCTGGCGGACCCTTGCCAGACACTTGTAACATCTTAGGTCACTATCTTGGACTGAACGCCTATTGATGCCTATTGTAACATTTCGATACATTTTGACTTGTGGGTCAGCCTTTCGGCATTCATGTGGGCGCACATACGCGCACACGTGTTGGTATAATTTAGTATACAGTATACACATGTCTCCACTGGCTAAGGCCAAAGCAACGCTCACAAAAGTCAGCGATGAGACATGTTGTACACCGACCTGCGGCAGCGTGACCTGCCCTGCTGGCTTTAAGAAGCTTGGCTTGTCAAATCGATGGATCCCAAAGGAATTGGCAAACCTTAAGTCTCTGAATCTCTGTTCTTCTTTTAGTATCTTGACTTGGCACACATGGAGGGAGGCTGCTGACGGATATTGACCGATTGCATTGATCGTGCTGATCAGGATACATCCTTCGAAGGTCAACATGGATGCCAAGAAAACTGCTACTGGGCTGGCAGTCTCCAAAGGTGGCAAACATGGAAAATGCAAAGAACAGCGCCAATGATTTTCAAATTTTCAGCCACACCTGTGACATTCCTTTTGCATCGCGAGGGTCGATGCAAGTTGTGTTATCACCGGACCTTAACGGCCCCAGGACTGCTGTGAGCCTTTGTGCAGCTCGCATACCTGCAGCGCTGGTTGGGTTGCCGACATCACCAAGGAGGGGCCGACGTCATCAAGCAAACCAAACAATCAGACTTGCGTAAACATGACGCACGCACACACACACACAATGTAGAGTACTACCCTAGATGTTCCCGACGATGCTGTCGACTCAGAGAATGCACCGTTTGATCCAAAAGTCTTTCATCAGGTTGCGGCTGTCGGAAATACGGATGAGGCCTGACTCTTATTTGAGTGTTTCCTGATGCAGTTTTGTTCTGCATGATTGATGCAAGATTCGCAACATTGCAGCCGATTTGATCTTTTTGGCCTTGCTTGGGCAGGTTTGCTGCCAAAGGACGTGTGAAGTCTTCCAATGTTCTTCTGGTTGGGCGAAGAACGCTGCAGCAGCCAAGAACATCGGCCTCCTGGATGAAGAACTTGAGATGGCTGAATGGAAAGGGCACGAAAGGGCATGAAAGGGCATCGTCTTGTTGAATGATTGGAATGATGGAATATTGGAATTGCTCTGCATTTGCAGCTGCTTGTGGTAGCAATCTTGCAACATTGTTGTAAGTGGCGTCCCTGTGCTGAGGTGTTGATGATCCGACCTGCTGTTTGCCAGAGTGTAGCCTGTACCAGCCAAAATGTGAGGGAGACTATGCGCCGAACCCTGATGCCAACAAGACCGTTGGGCAGACGGCAGATGTGTGCTGCAAGAAGACTTGCTCCCTCTATGCGTGCTCGGATGGCAGCATCAACATTCCAGATGCCAAGAGTTCCTTGGAGGCTTCAAAGGTCTTCAAAGATCCTGAAGACATTTTCAACCTGTTCTAGGAGTTCTGTGGATTTCTAGGGTCCTGAAGGTGTTTTGTCAATTTTTGACCGTTGCGTTTGATCGAAGCGGAGCAGACTAAGGCGTGGTGGCTTCCACAAACGGTGAGTGCTGCGAAGACGCGCGTTGCCCCACATTCCGCAAGAAGACTGAAGTCAAGGATGGTTGCAACCAGCTGGGCAAGGACTCATTTGCATTCTGTTTGTTCAGCTCAGGGTTTTCATCCCGCTTGGAATTGCTTTTGGACAAAACTGCAAGTCAACTAAAGCATGTTAGTGCCCCGCAGCATGCACAAACGGAGATTGACGCCATTTGATACCACCCACCCACAAACGTATGATCTAGATGCTGCACGATAGACTCGCACATCAACAACACGAGAGAGGGGCACAAGAAATGAGCATGTGCACGCTCCGTCGCAAAATAATATGTTCTTCATTTGTCACAAATAATACGGCTCCCCATCGGCAAAAATCATGCCAAAATTTCAGGATGCATGTGAGAACAACTACATGAAGCTGCAACTGGGACTGGGTTGAAGAGATTGTGCTCTGCAGTTGGTACTCTGGATGGGTAGATTGAGCTCATCAGACCTCTCTTTTTCCCCCAGCAATCATGGAGGCGTTCCTAAAAGCTATATAATTCCCTCACATTTTTTGCATTTTTTTGCTATGGCTGTCTTGGCTAAGGAAGAACACGGCAACCAATAAGACTGACAGCTTGGCATGCAAGTGGGCGGACTTCGGCTTTTGCCAAGTCAATGAGCTCGAGCCAGCCAATTGTGCAGAGTAGGGCCCAAAAACCTTCGGATCCCACAACTTGTGCTGGATTGCGTGGATGCATATGGATGCTATACATACTTTTACATACTTATACATAGTTATACATACATCATTTCACGCACAGAACCCTGGACCAGTCACAAGTGATAGCCGTCATTACCACCGATGTGGTCCAGCAAGCCGTGTGGGCTCTGTGCTGCAAGCGAGTTTCACAAGAAGGAGCTTCATGCATCTCCAAGATAGCGGAGAATCAAAGAGCGAGATTTGATGATGCCGAGTCAATATGACAAGCAAGTGATGCAGAAACACGGCAAACAAAAACATATCGGAATTAGTGACATTTTGATACATTTTGTCGCTTTGTATTTGAGGACATGAGGGTGGCGAGGCTGGTGCAGAGGACACGGTCCCCCAATCTAATCTTTGACGTGTCACACAGTTGGTGACTCAAGAGATGAGCAAACAGGATGTCTTTAACAGGATGTCCCGACAGCGGCTGGCATGGAGCTCCCAAGCGAGGAAACCGTGGCGGCATTGTGCGGTCCCCGGTGGTAATACCGGTGATCCGGGTGAAGCTGCCCCAGCTACTTACAACGATGCAGCCGTGACCATTTCTACACCTAAAAAACGTATTGCATACAAAATAAATCTAGGAGAGATATTACATGATCATCTTTCTTGCTGCACAGGAGCAGTAAGAAGGATGATTTGGTCAAGCCAAAGCAGGTCCCACGAACAACGCCAGAGGTGAACAGAGAAGGGTTTTGACTCTATGCATTTTGGCCTGCAGGATCTCTTGCATGCCCACATCATCCCACATCAGAAGAGAAGCACGGGGATATACGGGGATGCCAGAGGCATATGCCCTCGTGCTTTATAACTTATAACGTTTTAGGCATCTCTTAATTTTTAGGCATTGTATTAAATACTTTATAAATCTCTATAGCCCAATGCGTTTAGTGTTTAGCCCTGCTGAACTCCTTGAGAAGGCGATGGAGAGAGAATGGATTTAGTATGCTTAGTACAATTTTGTATCATTTTGGCCTCAAGTTAATTTCATTAATTTTACCCCATCATGTTGGCAGAGCAAAGTTTTAGCTGCAATGGCCTCCGCTGATAGCGACGCCTTGCCATCATTGCATGAGCTCCAGCGGCTTCTTCAAGCACAGCTGGAGGTGGGACCGCTGAAACAACAATTAGGGCAACGGCCCATCGTGGGGCATGGGCTATTGATGGATTATTGATGGATATCCATGAGCTGATAAAGAACGATACACATGACTTGGAGAAATGTTGCATGTATGTCACTTTTGGGTCATGTTGGATCTTTGCAACAGTATCCCTGGCAGCCTTACAGAGTGCAGATAGTGCAGGCGAGGTCCACGCCCTCTTCATGGTTTTGTGTTTTTCTTGTTGGTTTGGCGCCCTGGGGACCCGCAGTATCCCGCAGTCATTATTGATGAGGCATCAAAAGCAGAAGCAAACGGCTTGGCCCGCTGCTGTGCTCATGCAGAGCGCCTGTTGGAGTCCTGTGCTCAGTTTCCACATGCCAAGGCAACCTCCATATCATGTCATCAGTGCCCACTGGTTCGCTTTTCAAGCAGTAGAAAATGCTAAGAACGTGTCATTGCCTGGCTTTGTTGTATGCCTCCGAGCCAGCAGAAAGCGAGGAAGACACGACCAGCACATAGTGCCAGCGAGGATGTGGGTCAGGACATGCTTCAGACCTTCAGAAAGAGAAAGATTCAGCGCATTGCTATCCATTATCATTCATTGCCACTGATCACCCATTAAATTATAATCCATTATAATTCCCGTCCATTTCCACCCTTTGCCATCTATTTTTGCCATGTTTGAACCTCTCCTGTGGGACTTCGGATGATTTTGGGCCCCAGGAGCTGGACTTTGACTTGGAGAAATGGTGGCAGTGGCGTCAGCTGCGTTCCAAGTGGGCTCAGGTGAAGAGCCAGGAGCCGTTGCTTCGGGAGGCCGACCGAAAGAAATCAATGATGGTTGCAACTGGAAACTAAGTCAGCTAAGTGATAGAGACTGAAGTCAGTGATTCCCCGTTTAGTTTTAATATGTTTTAATTTCAAGTTTGAGCCTCAATGTAATGTTGAAGCCTGAATCGGAAGAGATCGGGCATATCGGGCCATAAAAGCTCTTGCTTTTGGACATGAAACTAAAAGACTTCCTGCACAAGGACAGCTTTACTAAATGGAACATGTTGCACAGGGGCGTACAAGAGCAGTTCCCTCATGGTGTCTTTGAGGCAGACCAAATGAAGGAACATGCCCTTTGCGAAGGTAATGTAAGCCGTAGTACGGCGTGGCATACACATTACACAGCTAGTAGCCAGGGGAGATTTAGCAGGGGCCCGACAACCTTTGTGTACTACTGCCTCATGGCTCAAGAAATGGAGCCACATATATAAATTTGCACAACTTGTGCATGCAGGGTATCCCTTTTGATCCCATGTAGTGGGAAGGTGGCGATGCCTACGTTGCATAGAAACCCTTGACAGACACATGCAATTGGCTTAAAACATGCAGCAAACTGTGCATGTTGCAACATATCACCACCATTCACCACCAATATTATGCAGTGCAATGCTTGAATGAGACTCAACAGGTTTGAAGATAAACAGGTTAACTTGTTTGCAGTTTACAGCATCAGGCAGCCAAAAAAGCCCGGAGTACCTGGAAGCAGCAGCTACTAGAGTCGAGTGCAAGGACAAGGCGGCTATAATTGAGGGAGCAAATTCAATGCGTGAGACAATGACAACAACCTACTCACACCTGGCACATCCTGATAAGAACCAGCTAGAATGGATACTTCCTGAAACGAGGTACTATATACATCTCTACATATATATATATATATACAGTGTGCATGCGCGCTACATCAATCAATACGAGATTCTGAAGGAACCAACGGGTCTGAAATTGCCAGGACCAGCTCGCAAGAAACGGTGGGGCAGTTCCTGAAGGCGTCCATGCTGGCCAGACTCTGCAGCCTTGCAGTGGAGGAGGCCATTTGCCGAACCATTTTTGTTTCTTTTTCTACATATTTTCAGGATCCAGGTGAACAGGCACCCTGGGCACCCTGCTGTTGTTCCAAGTCCCGAGTTTCCGTCCAAGGTTTTGCCCGCACCTGAGCAGTTCTTCATCGCAAAAGGGCTCTGGCCAGACAGAGGTGATGAGCAAATCCTGGAGTTCTGCCGGCTTTTTCTATACATTGCACTTGAGAGGTGGTTAGCGCGGCTACGCCAGGAGGCGGCCAAAGAAGTCCCCCCCGCTGCCATGGCAATCATGGCAATAAAAGCCATCAAGCAACGGGTCACAAAGAGAGAGGAACGTGAATCCCCTTGGGCCCCTTCGGTGAGGAGAGAGGAACGAGAGTTGCATCCATTGTCGCTCTTGCAACTGCCTGGTGGGGAGCCTGCAGTTCGAGCCATTCTTCAAGCAAAGTACAAGGCACAGCAAATGGAGGTGGAAACTGAGATCATGCGCATTTGCTGCGGACCCTTAGAGGGCGAAGGTGCGACAGAGTCAAGCCTGTTGGATGAGGTGGGACAAGGCCAAAATATTTACAATGTCAATGATTTCATCATGTTTACCATATGTACTTTCAGGTAAGCCATCCCGAAAAACTGACAAGTATATTCGGGAAGTACTGCCGATGATCATGCTTCGTCTCGAGTGCAACACTCGGAAGTACTTCGGGAATCGTACTTTTGCACAGAGTTGTGTACTCCGGATAGGTCAGTGGCATCTTGCGCGATGAAAGCTCCCTTGGCAAGGCCTGAAAATGGCCAGCCTTGACTCCCACAATGTGTGCCACATGAAAACCCTGTATGTGAGTCCGAGATGGCATTGGAGGGAGCGATAGAAAGATATGTATATATATATATATGTTTCTATATAATTGTATCATATTGTATATATGTATATAGGTCATGTACATTCATAGGCTCTTCAAATAGACAGAGATGGCTGGCATGACTAGGTGCAAGTAGATTGGCTTGCACTACCCCAAAAGGCTTTCTGACCAGTACGTGCCGCAATGCTGCAGGCACAGCCCGAGAAATTTCGGAAAGCTCTAGAGTTGCTTCGCTTGGCACAGCACCTTTGCTCCGAACGTCGATTGATGCTGAGCTATTGGCCGTTTCCGGACTTGACCTCGTCAGATCCTGCCACCGGAAGTGAAGAAGTGAAGAAAGTGCAGCTCTGTGGTTGCTAATGGTGCCCCCACAAGCAGCGTGGACAGCACATTGACACCTCAGGCAGCCAATGGCTTTCAGCCTGTAGCTCAAAGATATTGAAAGCAATTGATAAAAGACTTACTGCATTCGCATGGGTGCCGGCAACATTGCCAGGATCTGTTCTTTTGCAAATCATGCTTCTCTCTGTGGGACACTCAAAACTGTTTCCGGTTGGTCAATTGTTCTTCAGAATTCTTCAGATTCCAAGTTCTCGCAGTGCCATTGCAGCCAAATTGCTAGATGCAGCATATTTTAGACTACATTATGCTACATTCAGACTACACTATGCTACATTCAGACTATATTGACAGTATGATGCTGTCTTCCGGCCATGGCCTTCAGCAAGCGGCTGTCACAAAAGCAAGTACAACAGCCTCAGACCTCTCAGGAAGAGCTCAAGGAGCAGGATCCTGCCAAACTGATCTGAGGGTGAATGGAAGACGCCAGTGAATTGATGCGAATTCTCTTCAAGCCTTGACAATTGACAATTCTGGGTCTTAATCATTTATATCACCTCCTGTCTGGCATTACCACCTGATGCCGCCCTTTTCGTTGCAGAAGACAAACTGCTGCCAGGAACCCCAAGACACTGAAACGTTGACTTTTCCAGCAGAGCAGCGCTCGCGATGGCTGCCAACGGAGGCAGAGAAGATATTGACCTCAAGCAGCAGCTGTATCAGTCAAAGTCTTTATGAACTTCAATCACTGAACAAATCTACTACAAATGTAACAAATCGGAACATTCCAAACTTTCAGCCTATGCCATGAAGACAGATGCCTGCACAGCTCAGGAGATCTCATCCAAGCAGTGCCAAGCATGCAGCTAGTGGTGTGCCGATTCCACCAGAAGCTCTCTTTTCGTGGAACCAACCGGACTTTGAAATCTACGTGGCGACTTAGCGTGGTTTGTGCCCCTTCGTCCCTGTCATGACCTATCCTCCCAGCAGCTATACCAGGATAATGTGTAAACATGGCGTAAGTCTTCCAGAGGGCAAATTCATCCTCAAGGCAACATGTGAATTGGGAGGCCTCAGCTTCAAGTTTCTTTGAGGCCAGCGCTGGCTATGTGAAGCCAAAACTGAAAGTCTCGTACTACTTGTCACCAGAGTGTCCACAAACAATTGTGGACCTGGTTTCTCCTCCTTTGCGTGAGATGAATTGGACGTGCTCGGTAGCGCAACAAGCTGAGATTCCGCCGATTTTCATTTGGGAAGGCTCTCGTCGTAGCATCGATCCTGCCCCTACACTGTCACGCGGTGGCCTTGTGAATCGAGTTTCTGGAGCCTTTTCCATCACCACCAAAGTTGGCATGCTGAAGGCCGTGTGCCTTGGCATTATGTCCTGTCCGCAATCGCAAGCATTTCAAACATCTTCGGACATCTTCAGATGCAATTCACATGTTGGATCATTTTGAGAGATTCTTTTGATCCGCGTGACTCATGGATGCGTATATGATATAGACATAGATACTATGGATATCTATGGATGCATAATGATGTTTATTTTTAATTATTTTTTATTATGCAAATTCCTAGGCACAGCTTGACTTTGCGAAAGGGCACCGCTTTCCCTCCACCGTGGTATTCTTTGGCCTATGAGCTGCCGGCAGACCTCGAGATTTGGCGACAGTAGCACGACATAGCAATGACGATCGGGATTTGTTGCCTACAGGCCCCCCATGGAGAGTATAAGTTATGGATAGTAATGGTACATATTGGTTTATAACTAGGCCAGCCAGGATTTGTGATGGGTGTATCTATAGATATCTATAGGCAAACGGGGTTGCAAACCAACTTGTCACTGGGGGGCCTCTTCCTGTGCCATTGGCATTCTTTTGGCCTAGGCAGAGATACAGCACTCAGTTTTCAGTCACAGGCTACTGGGACATACTGCTGTACTGATATTCTGTTAAGCTGCATTGTTGCCCCAAAGTGTTATCAATATAGCCATCACTAGCACAAGTCCCGGTCCTTTGTTTTACTTGTGAATCTGCCATGGCAAATTGAGTCATATTGAGCGTATCAGTGTGTTCCAAGGGAGGTTTAAATAAGGATTGAGTGAGTCTTTCAACGGAGCATTTTTGTAACATCGTTTAAAGAACATGTTTGATCACGTTTGTGCATGTGCATCCGTTGCTAGCCGCATCTAGCCGCCAAGGCATGCCGAGCAGCACCCACAGAAGCGTTGGATCTACAAGCCGAATGGTTTCTTGCCGTCAGGAACGACAGCTTAGGCTATCTATGCCACTATGATCACTATGGCAATCTTACATTGATCAAGATTCTGTTGTATTTTGTCCCTGGATCATGTTGGATGTACGATGTGCAACTGCGCCTTCAGGTGGTGCTCGTGGCATTGGCCTTATTCTCGTCTCTTCGGTGTCTGATGTAGACTCTGCCGAACGTCCATTCCAAGATCGTTGTCGAGCGCCTCGTGCTGAAGACATGCCGCTTGACTGGAACACAGTTTGTTGTCACCTGGAGTTTTGGAATGACTCCATCTGCAGATGCATAGAAAAACCTGCTGGCACGTATAGCGGGACGTATCATGACCCTTTGCAAGAACTTTGATTTTTTTTTTCAGCCCATGACCTCATTTGCATTCATTTGCATTCATTTGCATCATTTTGCCTCATAGAGGCACTCATCACCTCTGGAAGAACGTCACTGAGCTTGCAGGAATGGCTGCATCTGCGGACACTTTTGGATGCTTGAAAGAGCTCCGGCATGCTTTTACTGATCTTCTGGCGGCAACCAAGGATATTTTGCACCTAGTGGCATCATTCAGGACCCATAGCCTTGGGGTTGCACAGATGAGGGGTGAGACAAACTATTTCAATCAAAAGCTTTTTGCCGCACAAGACGATCATCAAAGCATCCAGCAGATATCTGCAATACATAGGGTCCAGCGTCTCCCTTCAACTTCGGAGCCGCAACAGGACTATGTTCAAGACCTGCAGCTTCTTCGTGGGCACAAGTGCTTAGCTCAAACACACTCGGACTATGCTCATTAGTAATCAGACTCAAACCATGTCCTGGACCATGAGGTTTGCCGTGCGAACATATGTGTGCCTCAGCAGAACTGAGCTGGAGCATGTCGAGCTTGAGGGGCTGGACGGGCTGGACAATGCTCACACCAACCAGGACAATGACAGTGAAATGATATGAAACGATGGTAGTGATGCAATGACCATGATGACGATTCTACAATCGGATGCAGCCGGTAGTGTATGTCAATGACAACCATGACGACGATCAGCGTAATTAGTGACATTGTCGAGGTTGATTCCGATGTCAATGATGATGACGATGACGAAAAGGATGAGGACGAGGACTAGAACGAGGCGGATGAGCATGAGGATGAGGATGGGTATGAGGATGAGGATGACGCCGAGGATGATGGCGATGGCGGCGACGACGACGACCGTGATGACGACGATGATGATAGCAATGGTTGTGATTGGGATCTTTACCGATTTTTGCAGCTGCAATGGCCAGTGAGAAAACACAAAAATAATGTGGCGATACGTGTGGGATAAAAGGTCTGTGTGTATTTCGCTTTCCCATGAGGGTCATTTTCACCGTCGCTGGAAGATGAAACAAAAATTCATCAGCTTTTGTGAATCTTTGTGAGGCTCATTGCTCGTGTCAAGCCACTGCTGGTCTTATTGCATGGGGCAGCATATGCGAAGGTTTGCGGTCAGGCTTTCGATTCAGCTTGCTTTAGCCAGGCCAGGTGGGCCAAAGACGAGGGAAATTTCAATTGAGATCAGATCTACTCTGGCTTACAACAGCCCATAGAAAACACAGGCATTGGAGGTGGTAAGAAAGGACACCATGAACTTGGAGCAAGACCATGAAACACTACTGACACGTCTGACGTTGAGCTTGCGCGACGAAGGCAGACCTGTTTCGACATGCTGCTCAGCTGAGACCATCAGGTGTGGGGTGCTTTGCAATGCCCAAGATGCGGAAAATCAATGCTTCTGAGGTGACGAACCAGGAGTTTCAAAAGAAGGGCTCCGAAGTGCACGAAGACTGGAAGGTCAAATGGGAGGGGGCAGAGATGTGGAGTGGCCCCCTTGAGAAGACATAAATAAAATCAAGAATTTGAAGGAAAGTGAAGGGAAACTATCGCTGTTGAAGGATGTCAAATGGCTCCATCTAGAGTCCAGCTCACGGGTAGACGCCGTGCTCAGCCTGATGGATGCAGGTTTGGCCCGTCATGCTATTGAGGGATTTAGCAGAGCAGCTGCACAATGACCAAGGACGCTGAGCTGTTGCTCTTTGTTCACACGGAAAACTTTCGCCATCTTCGTCCAAGAGGAATCTGTCATACATTCATATACATTCTATTTCGTATTCCGTTTTAGAGCAAGGCCCACTCGTGACCTCCAGGACAGGCAACCCTTTGGCTCTCCTCTTTCTGGACGCAAGTCCGAGAAATTTGTCTCCAAGTGATCGATAGCTTCTCTGAGTCAATTCGTATCTCGATTCATTTCATTCGCGGTGAGCACTCACCACTTGTCACTTCTTTCTTCACCACGCAGTTTCTCCTTGTTTTGTCCCTTCTGCGTGTGCTCAGGCGAAAGCCAGCTCGGGATGTTCGAGATTCTGGGTTTAGACTTCGTTTGCAAGGCTTGGTACTGGCTTGGTGGCTTGGACTCAGTCAATGCCAGAAAACTGAGCGATTACGTCACTGAGGCAGATGGCTCTTTGATCTTTTTGGAAGCCAACCGGGATCCCTCTTGGGTCATCGACGGTGGTGCTAAGAAAGTCACCTGCTTGCAGACTCTGCCAGTTTCACAGCATTTGGTGCACTACAAGAGTTCAAGCTGAAGTTTTTGATGCGGTTCCCAGTTTCCAGGTTTTGCTTTTACTTGACACACTCTTATATAGGCAATCATTCCTGCTTTGGTGAGCGATATGCGCCTTGACTTCAACCAGCGTGCGAGTTCACTTCGTGCAACTTTATACTGTGAGCTCCTGCAACCTTATGCCGGCTAGTCATACATTGTTCGGCTTCATGCAGGACCTGCAACGCAGGATCAGTGTTGCCGTTTTGTATTTTCAATTCCTAGTCACCCAGGCTGTCTATCGTGCTTCGGTGTCACGGGGATGGTGGAGAGCCGAGTGCAGGGCTGAATCCGGGTGGATGCTTGGCCGCTTTAACACAATCGGAAGATGTTGAAAGGAAGCTTGGTCTGATGTCCCCCAGACACAACGCAGAATACCAGGCAACAAGTGCGAGAAATTTCCTGTTGAGCATGTTGATGTGTCACTGCAGGCTTGATCGGCTTGATTGTCTAGTATTGCAGAGTCCAATCTGCTGAGGGCACGAGTTCCAATTTGAGATCCTTGTCGACGACGCCAAAGAGATTCAAGCAGGGGGGAAAAAAGGCAGCAGCCAGTGCTCAAAGAGCTGAGTTCATGACATGTGGCAGACGGGTCTGTATATGCATATATCAAACTGCGTATATAATGTATGCACGCACAAATGTGAATAACTATCTCCACTATGCATCTCAATCTATAGTTTTCTTCTTCCGTCCCTCCACCTGAAGTATTGCTCCGGCTTTGTCCGCAGATCTCGGTCTTATAGTGCAGCCATATGATTTGGTTGCAGCAATGCTGTGTATGCAAACTTGCTTTGGCTTCAGGATCAGGAACGTGCTAAGAATGTTGGGTCGTCTTGCGATTCCAGGGTGGGTGCAGGTGTTGCGTCCATCTCTCCGAGCAATGTCAGCAGGCCAAGAGGTCAAGAGACGTCGAGTGGAATCTTTATCCGTTGGCATGGTGGGCTTTGGCTCCATTGGGAAAGTCATTGCAGAGTCCTTAAACTCTGGAGCGATTTCCGGGGTATCTTTGAGCGCCGTGATTGTGCAAAATCAGCGTTCTGAGCGACCACCCGAGATTGGGACTGCTGTCCTTACCACGAGCATCGAAGAATTTCTTGCCGCTGACTGGTCCCTTTGTGTGGAAGTTGCTGGCCAACCTTGGGTCCGTGACCATGGAAAGACAGTCTTGGCTCAGGGAAGGGACTTGCTGGTCACTTCTGTTGGTGTCTTTACAGATGACCAGCTGCTAGAAGATCTGACCTCCACAGCTCGCGGCTCCAACTCCCGACTGCTGTTGCCTGCTGGGGCAATGCCAGGCTTGGACTGGATGTCAAGTGCTGCCTTGGACGAAGTGGAGGAGATTACCTTGGAGCAGCGGAAAAGACCGGAGGGTTGGCGTGGCACCCCAGCAGAGAAACACCTGGATTTGACAACTCTGACTGAAGAGGCTACAGTTTTTCAAGGTCCGGCTCGTGAAGCCGCCAGTGAGTTCCCCAAGAATGCCAACATTGCAGCAGCCTTGGCCTTGGGCACTGTTGGTCTGGACAAGTTGCAAGTTCGATTAGTGGCAGATCCGACTGTGCCTGGACCAACCAACAGAGTAACGCTGAAGGGCCGCTGCGGTGAGCTCTCCTTGGAAGTGCGCGGTAAACCTCTGAGCCAACGCACGTCTCGTATCGTTCCGTTTTCTGTGCTGAAGGCATTGAAGAACTTGTCCTCCCCGCTGAGCATTGGTCTCTAGGAAATTTGAATTTGAATAGATTTGATCACCCCGCTTGCAGGTCGTATGACATTGATTTATCATCAGGTTTGGAAAGGTTTGGAGCTAATGTGCTCCTGACATCTCCTGGCATTGTTTCATAGTCAGAATGACATCACTGTACAATTTATGCAACAAAGTCCCGAATAAAAACAGCGTGACACTTGCCGCACGTAAACATGCTTTCCCAGTTTCTTTCCAGCATGGGTCCTGTGTGCCTGACCCAGAACAAAGGGACACAGAAGTTAAACATAGTTAAACTATGTTAAACTGAAATTGAAGACAATCCAAGAACTTTTGACTTGGAGACTTCATCCAAGCTATTGATTCTTGCACCGATCTTGTGCAACTCGTTGCGCGGCCTTCCATCCTTCATTGAAGACCATTCTTGATTGCAGTTGCAGAATGATCAGGATGCTATTGTTTTTGAAAAGTATGTTATTTCCCCCAGTCTTCCACATTCCTTCTCGACTGTTGTGCCACGCAGGCAGATTAGAGTAAAATCATACTGACTGCGCCCAGGAATGCATCTTTCTACGAGGGAGAAGAGGCCCGGTCATCTTATGTTCTGAGTTTCTACTTGCAAAGTGATCCAATCAAGACATGTGAGAGCTTGAGTGGTTAATCACACAGTGTCCAGAAAGCTGCCACCCATGAAACTTATGCAAAGAGACAATCCCTGAAAGTTGGAAACATGTTGGCTACCACGTGTTGTGAGACGTTGCCGAGTGAAGATTGTCCGCCCATGACCTGCAAGCTGCAATGGCCAGGCTCAGAGCATCAATCTCATGGGCAGGCTTGACGCATCTTGACGCAATTGCAACGCCACAGCATGACTGGGTAAATGCCTGCTGCTTACATGCTTGAACTTTAGCAGAAGGCAACAATGTCTTGTTTACTTTGTATGTTGTGACCGAGAAGTCAAAGGTATTTCGACTCTTGCCACTCACATGTGGGCTGTGACGATTGCATGATTGTGAATTCCATAAGCCTTGCCTTACGGACAAAAGTGGACCAAAGTGGCAGTTCTTGACTCAAAAAACATGCGTTGTCATGCTTGGCCCCTCATGATGCCCAAGCCACTTGTGTGCACTCACCAACATCCATGGTACAACGGAGCCGCCAGCTCAAATATGTTCTGTAGATTCCCTCCAGTTCTTTGTGTGCCCTTCAGTGCAGGTCGGGAGAGCCTTTAAATCGTGAAAAAAAAACCATCCATCACAGAAATGATTTTAGCAACACTCAGGATACTAACCGCGCAATTCTCACGGAATGTCGAGGAGTGAAGGTATAGTCTCTGGATGCAGAGTTTGGTGATGTTTGGTGCTTGTTTTCCATTGTGGTCAGGTTTCAGCCTGACATGGCGGCTAGAGCAAGTACAAGACGGTCAGCCAAAATTTCCACCCAAGAAAACCCTCCATGGGCAAGCAAGTCTGGCGAGGACGAGCTGTTCGGGACTCAGCCTGAGCTCAAGAGGATTAAACATTTACATGTCATTACATTTAATATCAATTTAGATTATATAATATTTTGACATTCATTGGTAGCATCACTATTTAGGAGGATTTGAGGTTTCCGTTTTGGGGCTGTTTTCCTGCTTAATTCCTAGGCTAAACAATGATGAGCTGCGTGAAAAGATTGAACGAGAAAGAGGCGCTGCGGGGCGGACTGTTCTGCAGCTTGTCCGAAGCGTGTGTCAATTACCTTTCTGTCCAGGAGCGGACAAGCTGTAACTTGGTCCGCACACGTGTATTTAGGCTGGTGAGACAGCATAGGACATACTTCATCACGAATGCAGGTTTTTATGTTTTCATATCTTCTGCTTCTTCGACGATGGAACAATTGAAGCGGTGCACCAATTCATCTCCATCCATACTCAGGACAGGTTTGAACAAGAAAGTTGACGAAGGAGACTTCCAAGCTGTGTTGAAGAAGGCCTGCGCAAGGGCAGTGGTCTGAATTTGCCTCTGAGATTCTATGAGGGCATCAGACTTGCAACGGGCTCAGACCGGGGCAAAAAGTAATCGAAAACGTGCAGAAGTTGACTCATTGGGGCTTTGTCCTGCATCTAGGCGGTGTGAGCCTTAGACTATGTGGCTGAAAGTACGTCAATACCGAACACCTTGCTGCAGGAAGGCGTGGGGACCAACGGAGATTCAACGCAGCAAAGCTTAGGGCTCAGAGAAATGGACCATAGAGAGTGTCACAAACTGTCCAGTTGTGAAATCATGCTGGAATCTCAAAAATAACATTTGGCAGGGAGGTGAAAATGAAAAAATGTGAAAACATGTGGAGAGAGGACAGCCCCACATTGCACATCTGCGGTCGCAGTGCCACAGGAAGCTTCGTTGAACAGCCCGCCTTCGACATTGCCGACACCTGAGAGTTGGAAAGTTTGTGCGTGCCTTTAGGACACTTAGGAATGTCTTTGTTTGTGGATTGTGGAAAGATTTGGGAGACGTCTTGCTTTCGATGGAAAAACCGGACACGTGAAGTGAATTTCTGTGACAGTCCATTTCTGTTTGAGATAGCCATACCAGGTCATAGGGAAATAATGGGAAATATAGAGAACAGCATGTCAGCTGTGAGCTGTGCTGCAGGCCATTGCTTCAGCCATTATTCTCAACTGTATTGTATTGGGCCTGGAGATTGACTTGGCTCAGCAGCCTGGCAGATTGCAGCACATCCTGGCTCGTATCAAGCTACCAAAAAGTGGGGTTAGAGATAATGAGGCCATTTTCGATGCTGTTGTTGGCTAGAGTTGTAGGGCATTCCTAGTCAATGGCCGCATCAGATTCTGTATTGCGTGTGGTTGGGCAATGGGCACGCAGTGGTAGAGCAGTCAAGCACGTACTGATAACTATATACAACTCAACCATAAACCGGCACCCAGTGATTGCAGAGAATCAACGAAGGGCATCTGCCCCCATCCTTTTTAGCAGAAGGGAAAGAGAAGGGTAAATTGGCAAATTCGGCCTTGTGTGTGGCGTGTTCCTCGGGAAGGTTGCAGAATACATTCGATGCCTTGGGGCCGCATGGGTCCTTGATGGAATGGCAAAATTTAATGCAGATTGTAATCATGTCATGAATTGCAGCAACAAACAGTGCACATGTTTCATGCTTGTGAGATTGTCTGTGTGCCTGAAATAATGGGAGGGGATGGAGAGAAATGGAACGAACAGCAATGTGGAGCAATATCATCATAATACATGCACTGCATGGATGGGTGGATTGATGGATGGAGGGAGGGATGGATAGATATTTTTGATGTTGCGATGTTATTGCGTACAAAATTCCAGAATTTGAAGTTGGGCACGTTCTTTTCAAACACATTTCCTTGCCACAGAATCAGCCTAGTTTCTGTCCAGCCTCATGCGATCCCCGGACCGTTGGAGGCATTCCTCACCAGCTCTTTGGATTGTTTTTGAGTTCCCTGGCTGCAGAAAAAGGAAGTGACTTTCAGTCACTGCCAGACGAATGACCTTCGCGCGTTCCTTTTCCCAATGTTTTTTGCTTTGTTACGTTTGCCTTGTCATCACTATGCGAAAGCGGTGGGGGTGATTGATCATTGCATTCCACCTTTAGGGCAAACCCTTCGGACGCCCTGGAAAAAGATGTTTTTTTTTTTTTGGGCGTCTTGGCGTTACACGGCACGCGTGAACCAGGAATTTATTCTGCCTTACCTGGATAGTGGAGATGCTTCTGAAGGTGTGCTATCTGAAGTTGGCATATTTCAAAGACCTTTGGAACTACCTAGACCCCAAGCTGCAGAAAAAGGGAAGCGCAGGCAATGGACATCAATGGACTGATTGTGTAACCAGCTCAGGCAGCTGAAACACATCAGATCTCCAAACATTGCAGAGAGATGGCAAGAGACGGTAGGTATATTGGCCTATTGCAAACTTTCTTGAACTGTATCATATTTGTTTGTAACCAAGAGCAACAAGCCTACAAAGGCCCAGAGTTCTCGGGAGGATTTGAGACAATCCTGTTTGTTCAAATTTGAAGGTCCCCTACCTTCACTAATTAGAACAAGGGCCTGGACTCACCATGGCCTGTAGTTGGCGCGACTGTTTGGCTTTGCATTTTTGGTGAATGGTGCCATACAATAGTTGTTTTTTTTTTAAGGGTTGTGAGGCAAATGGGTCCGACAGATTAGCAGATTAGCAGCTTCTCTTCTTTGGAATGTATTTGAGGACCTGTTCCTGGTCTTTTTAGCAATTTACGATGCCTGGATATCACGATGGATGGCTTCAGCAAGCGACTAGCCCTGCACGGAGCCGCCGAAGACCTCCTATGGAGCTGCGAACATGCTATTTACATCTTGTTTACATTTTGTTGACATTTTGTTTACATCTTGCTACATGTGTGCTCTTTACAGTACTATCAGTACTTTCACCCTCGTAGCATCCACCATCAAGCTGAGGCGATTTGGGATATCTCCGAGTAATACGAATGTTGCGGCTTCTGCGATTAGTGACGCTAAGCCCCATGCAGAATCGTGCAGACCAAGTATACTAAGTATGAGTGTGGCTTGTTCTTCCTTTGGCACTTAGAGACTTAGAAGTTGAGATGACTATGTGGTGACCTAGACTGTTGCTGCACATTTTTTTCTCATTTGTTCGCTTATTTCGCTTGGTTTGTGGTCAGTTTCGATGCGTTCCATTCACACTCTCAATTTTGGCAGTGCTTAGGAAGCTGTTCAAGGTCGCTTTGGCTGCAGTGTAGGTTGCACTAGCTTTTGCTTGATTTTGAATCTGTATGAATCTGTAATCTACTGTAGTTGGTTACATTTGTTGCTGGCTATCCCCGTTGCTGACTTGCTGCGTGAAGACAGATGCCTCATGCCAAGATGGAAAGGTCATGAAGATGTCAAGGAATCTCTGGCTGCTGGTGCAAGGCTTCATCGAGCCTTGGACCTTTACTGGACAAAATGCAGCACTGTGTATCAAGGCGTTCTGCATCTTTCTGCGTGAAACTATGTGAAACTACGGAACGTTTGCATCCCTTCGGCCTGCTGCCTAAGGAGTCGTTTAGTACACTGTGCTGGGTCTCCTTCCTCATTCTGTTCGTGATCTATGTGTCTAGGCTTCACGCAAAAAGGCGCATTTCGGCCATGGCACTAGACCACTTTTGGATACTCTTGGCTTCACGAGCATGGTAAACTCAGGCGTATTCATGCCTCTTTCGCTCCTTGCCAGCAAGTCGGAAGTCTAGAGAGAGATGAATTTGGTGCAACTGGGTGAAATCTTGACTCCATGCCCCACAGTTGCAACTGGAGACTCCGAGGAATTTTGGTAGATTGCGGAAAGGACTTTTCAGGCTGGAGTGACTGTTCAATGTCCGGACCCAAATTCCCTCTTTATCAATAGCAATGTAGTGCCATTTTGCATCAACTTTGGCAAGTCTTGCCTTCCAAGGTTATTTGGAAGCATGCCAAAGGCCATGTTCACTCTTTTTCAGGCTCGCGTTGTTTGGACTCAGTTGAACCGTGCAGGTATGGCCATGCTGCTACCTGATGGTTGCTAAAACGCTTTCCACAAATCTGGCGGGCTTGGTCTTTTGGGTTGAGCTTTAAATTCACAACATGACATAGTCAGCCATGTGATGCAATATGGCAGCATGTGTATTTGCATGCATTTGGACGTTTTTTGTGTGATCATGTGTGGCTATTTCTATTCAATTCTATGGAGAAGTTATGAGAAGTTGTCCTCCATTGCGTTTCTCTGACGGTCATCGCCAGATGCTCACTTTGGAGTCGTGGAGACACCTGGCTGCAAGCAATGACTTGAGAGAAGCTATTAGACCTGGTAGCAGCATATCTTTTTTTCGAGTGTGGGATGGCAACACCATCCAGAAGTAGGTCGGACATGGTCTTACCCAGTCCTACAGTCCTTTGGTTTTGCTGCCATCCACTGCTTGCGTTTTCAGCTTCCACATTTTGCTTCGCCCACTTGACGATTCTAAGGCATGCTCATAGCACGGCCTTTGATTGAAGTGAACCCAGCATTATTCGAATCTTGGCTTCAAAGCCTGGCCTACCCAAGGGATATCCAAGGGGTCTAGATAAAGCCAGAAGGCCAGTCCACTCCTGCAGAAGCTGTCGCGGCTTGTGCCATCTCGTGCCTTGATTCGCTTGATTTATCCGAGTGGGACATGTTCCTAGGTCGTGGTCATTTCATTTATACTGATGACAACATTTGGCTTGTTGCCCGACCCTCAGAATTTCCGTGTTTTGTATTTTTTCCATCCGGAATCCGAATGTGCAGCGGTTCTAGTCACTCTTCAGTGTCACAGCGTCACAGCGTCACAGCGTGCTCAGGAACATCATTGTCGGCGTCGTCGTGGAGAATACGTTCCTATGACTGGGAGCAAGCACAGTAAGGGAGAAGCTGGAGGGCCGCTGTTGCCGCAAGCATGTTCCAACCGAGGTTGAGCGTTGCGAAGCAGAACATGGACCTGCAGACAAAGCGCGCCGAACGCCAACTCTTCAAGGAGTGAAGTTTCAACAGTGCTGTTTGAATACCCGTTCTTCGCTGATTCACTAGGGTGAAGGTGTCTGGGCAAGCTGGGGCGTGTTCCAAGTTCGAAGCGCACCTTCTTGGCCACTTGCCATTTGTTGTGGCACCATCTTGCCTAAGTTGTGAAGAACAATTGTTGGCCAAGTACATGGACCCAGAGACTTTCCCTTAGTCACTCCAACATCCCCGCTGGAAGCGTTTTGAGATCAGGCCCGCCTTTTTTTTAGAACAGGGGACTGCGGGAGTGCAACTTTTCCGCATATGACTTAGTTTTAATCTGATAGAAGTGGGTGAAGTTGTTGTATGTATAATATATATATATACTTGTATAATAATTATCATGATATATGTTTATCTATCTGTCATTATTATTCTTTTTATCATTCAGCATCATTCATTATCATTCTCTTACTATTCATTATCTATTATTTATCTATCTATCTATCTATCTATCTATCTATCTTTATCTGTGTCTTTATATTTCTATCTATCCATCCATCGATCCATCCATCCATCCATCCATCCAGATGTGTGTATATATTCATAGTTATACATATTATATGTACTATCTATGTAGACTACATCCACACATATATACCTATAGTGATGCACATATATGTATATGTATAATATAATTCTATTGTGAAAGTGTATGATTGTGATAGACTATGTATGAACGGATTTCTCTTACAAGCTCCAAAAGGTATAATGTGGAGAGAGTTGTTGGGTTCACTCTTGGAATCTGCGTAGAGTACTGTGGATCCCGGCAGTGATTTCAGGAGCTGGAGCTTCTGAGAACTGTCTTCGAGGAAGCTGATGTAGATGGTGACTGGGTTGAAAAAAATAGCAAAGAAACATCAATGTTTGAAATGCGGCAAGGAATGTCGCAGTACATACACACACATTTATGTATATATATACATATAAAACTATATACAGTATATATACATATACATACATGCACATTATACATATACGAGGGAGAGAGAGAGAGAGATTTGCACGCATGATATGAATAATGCCATAAGAATGCGATCATGTACATAGTAAATTGAATGCACATAAATGCAGTTCATATGAATAGAACTGTTCTACACTTGTTTGGGAAGCAGGCCGAACTCATTGCAGTGCGTGTGTTTTATGAAGTTGAACTCCAAGGAAGCGGGACAATGGACAAGAGGGAGTTTTGCGAGATTTGCAATACAATCAGCGTGAGGTGCACGAAAGTTGTTGGCGCTGGCTTTGGGTTGGCATCGCTCATTTTCATTTTTGGTCACTTTCCTATATTGTTGATGTGATTGGCCTGCCTATTCTATGGTGGGAAAGGATGGGTTATGGTGGTCAATGGCAGTTGGGATTGTTTATGGGAATCTACCCTCATCCAACATGACCAACATGACCTGCACTTTTGCAGGCGTGCACTTCATCGAATGGGGGTGCCTTTGGACCAAGCAGAAACCCTATTTGACATCATTGATTCAAACAAGATGGGCGAGGCGCAGATGGATCATGATGGGACATTTCAGAGAGAAAACTGCAGCAGGAATCAGTTTTTTCCCCCATACAGTTTTTGTTGGGAATCTGGTCCTGATGTGAACATGTGAACATCAAAAATTGATAGAATTGGTTCAATTGCATTTACTTCGGGTCACTGATGTTTGGAAATTAATGGGCTTCAGACTCTTCCGGACGTTATTGACATGGTAGTTTGATGTTCCCAAGCAGAGCACGGCAGGTTTCCTTCCCAGACTTCGTCGAAGGTGTCAAGAATGTCGCGTGGCAGTAAGTCAGAGTGTGCCCAGATGTCTGCTCTCAAGTCTCGCTTTTTTGGTGGTGCAAAGGTGCGAGGAGTTCCAACCAATCTTGACATGAAGGCCGGGGCCATACCTAGGGCTATACCAACTTCAAACCAGGTAGGACATGACTGTACATGACCTATTGATGCGAAGAAATTGGTGTCTACGAGCGACCCAGGAATTGCAACATGTTGAACATGTTGCAACTTGCTCTATTGCTGCCAGACTATGATCGTGGCGGTCAAAAATATACACAAGCAACAAGTGCGCTTTGAGAAGGTGCGGCGGTGCTGCGATATGCCGTGAGCGTGAAGCATTTTGAAGCATTTTCAATCAGTTTCAAGCGCTGCTGAGCATTTTTTCCTGGCCGCCGGCTTTGCACGGAAACAACTCTGTAGCTGCAGAATGCACTCGTGTAGGAGTCGGTACAGCTCCAACGTGTTCTGTTGGAATTCATCCAGGAAGGGTTTTGCATGTCCGGTGTGGCATTGGCGGTTTGGTGAAACGGAGGCAATAGTAAGCATTGCTTCTGATATCTTATATTTCTGGTGCAATGATGGCCTAGTAAGATGAGTTTAACAATGCCCTGCTTTTCCACTTGTGAGCTGCTTTCTCCTTCTGACTTGCAGCACTGCCTGTTGTCAGGAGGCGCAAGAGGATGGAAATGTCATAAACCTCCCTCCCAAAGAAGAACTTGATGAATTGCTGAAGGCAGTCGCAAGAAGCACACATCAATTTGGCAAGAGACTTCGAGATTCTAGGAGGAGACCAGAACACAAACTCGAGAGCATGTCGGAGCATGTAGTGAGTGAAGGGCCTTGTGGCCCTATGGCAAGTGCAGCAAGTGGGGCAAGTGTGGTTGGCGCAGCCAGGTGAGGAAGGGCTTGACTTCCATGCCAACCGGAACCTTCAGCAACTACAGTCCACGAGGAGTCAGCAAAATAAGCTTGAGAGAAGAAGCGAGGAATGAGGCTGGGGAGAATGGAGGATAGGAAAAGGCGGTACTACGGTACAACATTTTGCAACGTAACCTTGTCTGGCATGGTCCTCTAGTATTTTGTACCAGTAGTACCGCACAAGGCGGTGGCGGAAGTTTCAGAATAGGAAACCTATAGGAGAGGTTCGTTGTTGTGAGTCATGAGGTGGTTGGAGCGTCGGCCTATCTATCTGTCTATCTATCTGCCTGCCTAACTAACTGACTAACTGACTGACTGACTGACTAACTAACAAACTAACTAAATACTAACTAACTAACAAACTAACTAACTGACTCACTGACTAACTGACTAACTGACTAACTGACTAACTGACTAACTGACTAACTGACTAACCGACTAACCGACTAACTGCCTAACTGACTAACTGACTAACCGACAAACCGACGAACTGACTAACTGAATAACTGACTAACTGACTAACTGACTAACTGCCTAACTGACTAACTGACTAACTGACTAACTGACTAACAAACTAACTAACTAACTAACTAACTAACTAACCAACCAACTAACTAACTAACTAACCAACCAACTAACTAACTAATTAACTAACTAACCAACTAACTAACTAACTAACTAACTAACTAACTAACTAACTAACTAACTAACTGACGAACTGACTAACTGAGTAACTGACTAGCTAACTAACTAACTAGCTGACTAACAAACTAACTAACTGACTAACTGACTAACTGACAAACTGACTGACTAACTGACTGACTCACTGACTAACTAACTAACTAAGTTGTCAAGTTGTTAAGTGGTTAAGTTGTTAAATTGTTAAGTTGTTAAGTTGTCAAGCTGTTCAATTGTTAAGTGGTTAAGTTGTTAAGTTGTTAGTTCAGTTAGTTAACTGACATCTCAAAATTTGCTAAAAACCCTCAATTTTTGACGCTTTTGACTTCCAAATGTGCTTGGCGCCACAACGGCGCGCACTTTTTCGACAGCGAGTCGTCATCGAATCGTCAAAAAGTGCTCCGAGACCCTCACGTTTTTACGATTTTCACTTCCAAATGCGCTTCGCGCCACAGCCCCGTGCACTTTTTCGACATCTCAACTTCCAAAAGTGCTCCGAGGCTGACAGTTTTTAACACTTTTTACTTCCAAATGTGCTTCNCACATCTCATCTTCCAAAAGTTGTCCGAACGTGACAGTTTTTAACACTTTTTACTTCCAAATGTGCTTCGCGCCACAACGCCGTGCACTTTTTCCACATGTCAACTTCCAAAAGTGCTCTGGAGCTGACAGTTTTTAACACTTTTTACTTCCAAATGTGCTTCGCGCCACAGCGCCGTGCACTTTTTGCACATCTGAACTTCCAAAAGTGGTCCGAACCTGAGNACTTTTTACTTCCAAATGTGCTTCGCGCCACAACGGCGTGCAATTTTTCATCTCTCATCTGCCGAGATGTCTCCGCACCCGCCGCTTTAGCGAGCCTATACTTCTCGACCCTCCGGAGCCACAAAACCTTGGAAAACCACAGTGTTTCGCGACTTTCCTACCTTTTCGCGCACCTGCATATCTTCTCTTCTGACTTTCTTCATCTTCTGACTTTCTTCATGGCTGTGCTTTTCCATCTGTCCATATTGTCGGAAGGTTTAGCTTCTAAACTTCCTTCGANTCTTCTGACTTTCTTCATCTTCTGACTTTCTTCATGGCTGTGCTTTTCCATCTGTCCATATTGTCGGAAGGTTTAGCTTCTAAACTTCCTTCGATTAGGGATGCAGTACGGAAGCTGCGTAGCAATTTAGGGAATGGGTATATCGATTTGACTTGAGTGGTCATCCTAAAAATCCTCAATATTGTAGGTATAAACTGAATTACCCTGATATAAATGCTTGGGGTATCTTGGGGTTGCCATGGTTTACCACCATTTCGGCCCTGGCGCCGCCTCCCCGCTCTGCAACAGCACCAGCTCGCCACTGCGCACGAGTTGCCCCTGGGCGTCAGTGGCGCTGGCAGTGGCCGTGGTCGCTGAGTCGGGGGATTGGAAGCGCTCGCCCAGGCAGATCAAGCCATAGGTCAATCCTCTGGCAGGTCAAGTGAGGTGGCAAATTTGATAAGCCCTGAATTGATCTGAATTGTGTATGCATATAGTATGTACATATATAGATTGTGCTCTAATGATGTATACTTACCACCCATGTCCCCCAAGGGCATGTCAGGTGCTATTTTTTTTTTCAGAATTTCATGCCATAAATCCCCTGTTGGGAATGGTTTATACAATACATGTCTGGTATTTATGCGAAATTCTGAAAGAATATCGAATGATGCAATATTGAACGTTGGCCAGATGGTTGAAACCCTACCGATGCAACTTTTGGGATGGTGTATGGTTTCGGTATTGCCACATTACAAACGACAAGTCAAATCGGAAGGGAAACGGTGACATCAATAGGTGCAATATTAATGATATATACCCGGCATGGAGGAGAAACGAAACTCCGACAGGAAACACGGTGTCTCTCCTCTTCGGACTAGACACTGACACATGTTTGCCTGAAATTCAATATACACATCAAACATGGCCAAACCTTCTACTCTTGTGTGCTGAGTGCTGCAGTACCTGGTTAGTGGTGTTCCAAATGTTGTGGCATGAACACACCTCCACCTCCAAACTCCAACCGTGGCAGTCCTAGCGCAATGCCCAAGCCGAGAAAGGTTCGGTAGTTGTAGCCTGAATGGTGACCGCATGGGCTTTCGACATTTTTGTGACCCGAAGCATTAGAGGGTGTTGGATAGTGTCGGCTTTTGTGCAGAAATCTAAAGTCACACAACGCTGATCCAAGTAGCTACCTGTGGTATAGATGCGGTACCCGGCCCAGCCCAACAACAGCACGGCAAGGCCCGGAATGATCATCACAATCAAATTGACCAAGGCCACCTAAGTCGACTCAAGCAATCCGAAGCATGTCAAGGACTTCAGGATACCAAAATCTGGTTAGGGGGTACTTAGTTGGAACATGTTGGACCTTTCAACTTGCGTTCACCGAGAGGACTTAGACTTTTGGTACGAGTAGCCACACGTATCCAAGAAATTCAATCAACAAGACCCAAAAAGGTGTAAGGAACGTATTGCACATTGCTGTTTCTTACTCAACTGACATCCTGGTCGCCTCGGTAGCACAGTGACATGGCCTACATCTGATCCACGGCACACTTGTGACGGCCAAAACGCCGGCAACACCCCGCTGAAGTGAGGTCAGCATATCAGATGCCTCGCGTTTTCTTTCCCGAGAAGAGATCTCCATCCGTCAATGATCTTCAACAGGAAAAGACTAGCCTTTCATTTTCCCACTCCAGTTACATCTCTCCCTCTCTCTGTGTACATTATTGCGTTGGTTTGTCAACCTCATTTCTTCCGTGAAATGTCATAGAACGGGATACATCCATTTTTTGGCAGACCCATTGTTGTTGCTGGTTGATATCTCCGTGGTGACTAGTGACTAGGTAGTATCCTGATGATTGTAGAGTAATATCATTCTCATTGCTGCGGAACATCCTCTTAATTCATGGCTAATCTTGTCTTATAGATACCCAGCAAAAGATCATTCTGCGGCTGGGCATGATGTTCCCCCATTTGCGGCAAAGCTGACCAGAATGAACCAACGTTAAACGACATTAACCGTACCAAACTACCTCATTCAAGGTTTCTTCAAGGATTGTCAGTCAATCCCATGATTCCAAGTGTACCAGCAGCTCACCAATTGGACCATCGAAACAAAGCCTGCCACCCTGCCTTTGCTTCAGCTGCACCGATGCTCGATCCCAGAGAAAAGCTCAGGACATCATGAGACAAGGCCAGGAGCACAAGGACGGCTGCAACCGCCTCCAGTGGTGTTAGGAAAATCCAACACCCTAAACCAAAGCCATATGTTGCATATCTTTGACATGTGTCAACCAGAAACCCGGTGCCCAATTGTATAGTAACAAATAGCCAAATTGACCAGCCATGCGTGGTCTAAACCATCCGGGAGTTGGAGGTTTATGGCATTGGGTTTGCGACATTGCTGAACAAAGAGTGGATTCTCCAGCTTTAGCTGGCATGGGATTCCAGAAGAGGTGCACACTGAATTCAAACACAGGGCCAACACGAAAAGGTTTGAAAGTGCCACCGCCCTTCTAAAACCGTGAAACTATTTGGGACTATTTGGGTATGGCTCAAAAATTAAGTTTCACCTGGCATGTTGGGATTGTTTCTGATCCTGAAAATGCCCCAGTTCTTGGGCCCATCAACCCCAATTTTGAGCCATACCCAGTTGAGTAACTGGGCACGCAACTTCTGTGCGACCACGAGACCAGCATGGATCTGCTGCGTGTAGCCATGGCTTCAGCCCAGGGGGACCGGCAGCCACAAAACTGGAAGCTCCAAACGTGCCGGAGGTTCTCACTTTCCAATAGGGAATGCCACCAATATCCCTCCGCCCTGGAGGTTTCAAATAGGTTCACTTTGGGTCCCATATCAGTCATTCCATTTCTACATGGGATAACCTTACTTGGGGGCATACTAATCAGGGCATAGTGACCAGTCACCTGGCAAGCTCAAGGCCATGCCGGCCATGAATCCATGATTTGGGATAGTCAAACCAATTTATGATGACTGGTGAGTGTGCGGGTCGTTCATGTGGTTTATGGTTTGAGTTTCCCACATTGGTTCCCAAACTGAAACTGTTTGACATTTCTTTGGATGCTCACAACGATTCCCCATAACTTCACAACGAAATTGGATCCTCAATTTTGTGACCAATCTGAGGTGCACCAAAACAAATAGCTGGGTAGCAAGCAGTAGTCTAGAATAAGTGATGTATGTATATATATATATATACTTAAAAAAACACCTATGTATGTACAAAACATGCAACTATGTACTAAATATATCGATATCCTCATGTACTGCAAGAGACTCCAAAAACTCAACCAACCAATAAGAAGATTTCCGCAGATCCCCACCATTGGATCACCATTGGATGACCATGGGCTTCCGCACAGGTAGGAAGTCTTTGAGCACCTCTGCCATGGCGCTGTTGAGCAACGTGGCTGAAGCCACCGTCGAACCGCCGGGGCTGGGACCGCCTTCCATGTCATCCTGGCCGTGCTTGGGATCTAGGCGCTGCCCGCTGGCGAAGTTTAACGATCCGTGAACTAGGAGCTGACATCACTATATTCTATAATGTTACATAAACATATCTATATCATACAGTCAGATTATACAATACAACTTACAACTTGAGGATACTTGAGGGCTATTGGATGGTGGAAACAGATAAGGATTCCATGGTTTTTGACTCGTATACAGGAAAATACTGGAAGATTGGACAATCAAACCAATTAAGTAGGTTTCTTTCAAGGGAATCTATGCAAAGGAGGTCTTCAGCATTTGGTCAGGGCACCCAAAACATCATCAGAACAAAATGCTCGGCTGACTTTCAGCAAAGGAGCCAGAAATATTCGTCGTCCGGTAGCTTCATCCACCTCAAGAGTTGGATGACATTTTTTTGAACTACACCCCATGAGACTGAAATGAGAAATGGGAATGCTGGAATGGAGAATCCCCATGAAACATGGTAGTACAACCACGAGACAATAACGACGGAAACGAAATGAATCCCAAATCCAAAAAACCTAGCTGTACCTATTGTCTATAGCTGAAGCCAAGTTTGATCTATAAATGGCGCAATTTCCTGCCCATGATCATTCGCAAACCATCAACGGATTCTGTTATTTTGTAAAAATCCGGGCTGGCTTACAGCAAAACAATGATCCCAAAAAACAAAATCCGAAATTAGGACCAAACTGCCAGTCGCTTGGCAGCCCCACAACACACAGAGTGGGTGAGTCATCCACAGTGACGCGGATCACAGGTGAAGGCTCCTTATGCTCAGCAACTGAAGCAGAATCCAATCTGGCCATCAGGTTTCTGGTTTCTCCAAAATAATATATACTGGTGGTGGCCTTGGGTGTCCATAGTGGAAACTTTGTAGCTGACCGAGTAGCTGCTTGAGGGTGAGGAAAATCACCAGGTTGCCCCTTGGTGGATCTGGCATGATCTGGCCTAGTCACAAGGATGATTTCATGGTTATCCCATCCAAGATGGGTTGATTGGTGGTTTCGGCTTCAATCTACGAACAGTTATTGTCAAGTAGAGTTGATCATCAAAACCGTGGATGGAAAGGAAAACCAAATGGAAACACTAAGAAACAACAGTTCCGATTCCAATGTACATTTGTATAGAATACATGTATGTGTGCCTGTGTGTATATACATATATACATATATATATATATGTATATCAAGTATGTGAGCTTCACAATGTGAGCAAACGTGTTATCTTTTAGTAATTATATGTATCTATGTACTGTAAGATATTGTAAGTATATGTTGTAGTTTGTGCATACTTTGAAGTCGTTGGGTTAATCCCCCACAAAGATTCATCATGGATGGCGCCAAATCACCATAGCAGTTCCTTGGTGGACTTCTCCCTGTCCATGCCTGTGCCGTGGAAAACCCATGGTTTTTGTATGTTTCTGTAGGAAAAGAATCTACAAATGGTGGGTTTTCATGGTTTTCCAGATCTATTCTACCTATCTTAGTTTACAGGAGGGTATGATTCTATAAGTTCAAGTGGAGACATGGCGGAAAATTGACCCACTTAGCCAGATGTGCTTCAAGCTGAGACAACATTCTTCCTGCCTCCATGGCTGGCGGTGCACAGTATGAGAAGGCTTCATGTTCAAAAGTTGGGTAATACCGTATGCTTTCAAATCCATCAGTCGGTCATCTAATTCCTCACATTTTTTGAATGAAATTGTGTTCTTTTTGGATCATTTTGGGGTTCTCACCATTTCCAAGAAACCACCTGGGACCCCCACAGCTGCTGGGCCACAAGGTCTGCTTCTCAGGTGGTCTCTTCACCTGGGAGAAATGATGCAGCTCCAGAGTAGAAGCGATGAACAGGACAGCAACGGATACATAGTTAAGGTTGTTTAAGATAGTTTGGACTTCTTATGGTAGCCACGCAATAGGCAATGTATCAGATTTAGATGTAGAAATCTGTTGATACATGGAACTTTCCGAAAAAAAACAACCTGTCATAACCTTTCTATTGCACACGTCGATCTTCAGATTAGGTGATACCAGTGATTGCCAAGCCCTGCTGCCAATCCCCAAACCTTGATGTAAGAGCCGAGCGATCCATTCCAGTTCAACGTGACCATGGTGACCCATACCAAATGAAAAAGTTGATGTTATGAAATACCAGTAGAATCTAAATTGCATATATTATGTGTGTATATTATATATGAATATAAATATATATATATATATATAAATTATATATATATAGAATATATATAACATGTGTATACTGCAAACAGGTTGGCAAATCATGTAGTTGCTTTCGAGGCTTCAGTTTCGCATCTTGACTCTACGCCACACTGCCCCACCTGAGCTGGAGGCAACACCATGGCCTGAGAGACTACGGTATGTGCATGATATATTGAAATAGTTTGAAATATGAGTGGAGTAATAGAGTAATCAAGTGTAACAAACCAATAATTCAAACCCAAATCGTGATGGCTAACTGCTAACATCTGCTAACTATCGCCGTTTCATCCACCAGGCTTTTGTCCTGAGACTCCTAATCCCACGGTATTTTTCAAGCCTTTGTCAGGACAACCATGATGATTCAAGCAGCTGTGGACCCATTGAACAAGCCCCTCCTATCGACACCTGATAGGATCTGATAGCTGTTTTCAACCCATCCCAAAATCACTCAACACCAACAAAAACGAATTACGGACTTGAGGAAATCATCCTGCAGGTTTGGTTGGGAATTTCAGTCTATAAGATGTAAAACCAAACGCACTGTTCGAAACCACCACCGCCTCTCAACTCCAGTTCCATGTTGAAGACAGGGACTGAAAACGCTCAGCATCTGGCCCGTGCCAAAGCACTCTTCGCACGCTGTGATGCCTCTCCATCTTCGCTTAGATGCTCTGGCCTCGAGCCGTCAGTGATGTCCTGGGCCTTGTGGGACCCCACCATGTTTGAAAAGATCCTAAGAGGCATTGTGAATCTTTGGATCCATGGACACAGCACCATGACGCATGGCACCTCACAATGCCAGGAGCCACCACCAAGCCTCGGATGTAGCCACCGACCAAAGATGCATATCCCGTGCCCTCCAAGGCTTTACTTTCCAGCACGCCTTCCAAAGATTCCCTCATCCCTCTGCTAAGCACTGCAGGGAACTAGTTTTGTTCCACCATGTTCCACCATGTTCCACCATGTTCCACCATGTTCCACCATGTTCCACCGGAAGCCAACTGGCCCCGTGACGCCCCGTGATAAGATATCTTTGCAGTAGGCAGTTGATCCTTCAAGGTTGACTGCTGCAGCTCTGCCAAGAGGCCCATCTCAGGCCCCAGTTTCCGGCGCCAATCCTGACCGCGGTGCAGGGTGCTGCCTGGTAACCGGCTTGGGACTTCGGGAAGCGACACGCCCAGCTCTTTCATCCCCAAAAACAGCAATCAATAATCAGTAGACTCAGTAGACCTTGCTTTGAAGGCGGGTTCAATTTCCAATGGCAGCTGCCCAGCCTGCACATCCCAATCTGTGATGGGCCAGGGAACCGGCACGACCTCGTGGCCAGTCTGGTGGTAGTAACTTTTGCAGCCCCACGGACTTGGCTACTGGGCATCCCTGGCGAATTCCAGCACCACCAGGGTGGAAGCCTGTCATTGAGTTCACTTGATGGGTACTGCATAGTGCCAAATACTCCGTGTAGTTGTTCCCACGATTCAAACATTGGAGGAGAACATATGGAATTGTGTTGCATGTTTGGCTTTATATAACTTGTTTCCTAATTCTGTCAGAAACCGCTGTCAGATTCATATCATAATCATATTCCAATATATTTAGTTGCTTCAACTTGCTCACGTGAAGGGCTTTCCAACTGTCTGTGATTTGACGCCACCAACAAAAATCCCATTTCAGCCAGTCCTGCGCCACAAAGCTCTCAGGCGTAGCATCGCGTACGTGGAACTGCCCGGAAGGGTGTTTCCAACAAGGACCATGCCACAGCCCAAGGTTGAAGAATTTAGGGCCCCAACGGCCCCAACCTCTCTGAACTATTTTTGGATGACAAACTGATGCACCCCGAAGCTGTCTCCATGACGGTCACCTGCCTCCAACAGAATCTTCCTGCGGACGAGTGGATCGATGATATGCCTCTGCCTGGGTGGCACCCAGCGCTGAGGCCTTGGCCTTTTCAGTGTCTGGTTGCTGCTTACCTATCAGGCCGTCTATGCAACAGGAAATCTGTGAAGGTAGATATGTAGATACACTATGCAAAATCATGTATGTAATACAAAAGGTATGTAAATACGTGTGTGTGCATTCGTTGAATATATTTAGAATATAATCCATGAAATGTCTTAACCCCATATTTTTGTCACACACGGCTCACTCCTGTTTGAAACCAATGAGACAAGAACCTCTCAACCCAGATTCGTCACACTCACCATACCCATCTTAAAGCAATCAAAGTCTTCTGAAGTCTTCCATCAAGGGATGCAAAATAATGCAAACACTACCAACCACTGATCATTTTTCTGCCCAGTGGCACTGTCTCCATAACAGCATCCAGCTGACCTGGATGAAAAAACATGACTAGTGACAGCTTGCACCTCCAGTGACCGCATATCCTTGGCACATTTTGGCACCACGCCAACCTACATTGACAAGGTCTAATTATGTTTTTCCTTGCCAGGTGAGCGTCTCTAGATTTTAACAAAGGTGCCTTTCTTCCTTGCTTCTCCTTCCTTCTCCTCCTTCCTGTGTGCCAGCTATGGATGCTGTGGAGTGGGCCTGGACCCGGACTCATCCCAGAGAGAATGTCACACAGAATGTCAGATAGAATGCCAGAATGAATGCCTGAAAAGATACCAAACAGAATGCCAGAAAGACTGTCAGAATATATGCCAGAAAATGTGAACAAAGGCCAGATAGAATGCCGGAAAGAATGTCAAACAGAATGTCAGAAATATATGCGAGAAAAAATGTCAGATAGAATGTCAGAATATGTATGCGATATATACTCTCAAATAGTATGTCACAAACTATGTCAGAATAGTGTGTCAGGGTGGGGATCATTCGAAGTTAAGTAGTTATATGTTTTTACTCCAAAGTGAAATGTCCTCCTGTTTCTAGCTCTAGGCCATAACAGTCATAGCGGACCATCCCAAGATTCCCACCAGGAACCCACATGTTTCAAACCGGTGTTTGTGGCCACGGGCAAAAAAGAAGAAACCAAATCCACAAACTATTGTTTCGGGTCAAAACCATTGTGCCATCCTGAGCATTGAAACAATATCAAATGATGGACACTAGCTGGCAGTTCCTGGATGTTTTTTTACCGCCCATTGCGGTTTGAAATAGTTTCTAACTGTTTCTAACCCAGCCAAATATTCATTGGATTGGTTTAAGGGAAAATTTACAGGAAACCATGGATTTTCCCATCAAATATAGAGGTTTCCTGTAAATTTTCCCATTAACCAATCCAATTCAGGTCGCCAATGGCCTGGGCGTGGTGTCACCACCACAAAGTGGACTGGGACCTGGCGAGGGTCAAGTCTCATCGGGCTCGTTGGTTGCACCGTGTTTGAGCACCCCGCAGAAGGATAGAAAGGAATAGAAAATATTAGGATGGTACTTTAAAATACTTACAACCGTTTTGGAATCGGATCTTACCCTTCTATTTTTGGAAGGCTTGCTTTGCATTGTTTAAATGTGTCCACATGTGTCCACTGCAGTTGGCAGCTTCTACCCATTGGTAGCGCCTTTGGAACTCCCGGCACATCTTGCACCAGTTCCTCCTGATCGAAAGCTGCTTTGCGGAGCTCCAGGAGATCGGGGACGCGAGATGATGAAACATCCCCATATCATCTGAATTTATCATCGGAATTCGTCATAGATCAACAGTGAAAGATGGATTATCACTGTAAATCACAATTTTTATTTTACATGAATGATAGTGTACAATACATACATACATACATACATACATACATACATACATACATACATACATACATACATACATACATACATACATACATACATACATACATACATA
>BGPT01002793.1:54200-69341 GCA_003297045.1 Symbiodinium sp. clade C Y103 | reverse complement strand
TACGGTGCTGGGAAACGCAGTTCTCCCAAATATCCGTCGCACCCGTGAGGAAATCAATACGGGCAAGGTGCGTCAATTCAAGGCCAGAATGTGCCTTGTTTCGTACGAGGACCCTGCAGTCACCACCGTCCTGAGGGTGNTACGGTGCTGGGAAACGCAGTTCTCCCAAATATCCGTCGCACCCGTGAGGAAATCAATACGGGCAAGGTGCGTCAATTCAAGGCCAGAATGTGCCTTGTATCGTACGAGGATCCTGCAGTCACCACCGTTCTGAGGGTGGATGATCAAGTGTTGGTGTGGTACAAGAACAGGTTTTACCGCGCCAATCACTTTGCAGCCTCATATGCCCAGGTGCCAATCGGGGAGCGATTTGAGGTGCTTTCTGAGGCTGCGGAGACGTTCATGTCTCTGAGTCTCACCAAGGAGGAGGTCTACAACGATCTCCTGGGCTATGTGGAGCACCACCTCCGGCCCATTACGGAAGCTACCTCTACGCAAGGCGGAAGCCGAGCCCTACCTGCTACTCGACAGCAGGATCCAGATGTCACTCGCACATCCCGACCGGGATATGGACGACATCAGGGGTCTCGACGTGGCTACACTCAGGAGGAGTGGAACGCCTACTACGCCCAGTGGACGGATGCGGAGTGGGAGGCCTGGCGTCAACGACGACAAGGTCACCAGTACCGTGAGCGAGGTCACTTCCCTGGCTATCGCTAAGTCATCGCGGAGCGGAAGCTCACGCCTGAAGTAGACATGATCGTCTTCAACGGGCTGTGAAACAGCTTCTGCATGCACATGTTGGTGCATATTNNGCATATTTTCGCATGACCACTTTTTCACAAATCTCAACCTAGTGTGCTAAGTTGGAATTTTGCCACATTTGTTTAATTTGAGCATCCGAATTTTCTCATTCGATAATCCGTTTGGCTTTTGGCAGTTTGTGATCGTATGCCATGATTCCTTCTTGTTTGCACACGTCTGGTAGTTGCATGACTGCGGAGCGGAAGCTCTTGCCCTATGAAACTAGGGCTTTCATTTCAGCATTTCTAAATGCTTCCCCGCAGCTGGAATCTGAATTCAGATTTTGCTAGGTCACATGTGTGACCCATTTCGGTTTTTGCATCCGTGCATGCTCCCGGGCAACCACAAGATCTTTTGTTGCCGCGTGGAAACGCTGGCCTTTGTAACGGGCCACTTTTCTTTTCCACTGCATGCCTTCGATCGACCACAAGCCCGGTTGAGCCAAAAATTAGAGAGCTTTGCATTCCAGTTTCATGCATCCGGACTTTTGTGCCACCCGTAGGAATCTACTCAGTGTTGATCCTTACGAATTTACTGCTCATGCTCACTTGCCACACTTGTACTGCTGAGGTCTTACTTGAAAGATCGCCGAAAGGTCAGGCGGTCTTCCGGGATTTGGTTTGGGTTCTTGTTGTTGGTTTTAACGGCATCCCTTACTAGCTGTGCATTTCTGAATTTGCAGCTTCACCCCATTGTAAATAGTAGCTTCGCTGCACGGGGGGTGTTGTTGCACAGTATATACCCTAGTATTACCTCCATAGTACATATCACCCGTGGCATGGCTCAAGAAAAAGGCGTGTTAGCTATCTGTTGTATCTGTGGTCTAATAGAGGCTTTTAACCCGTTTCAATATCATTCATAGGAATCTCGAAAAATGGGGAATGTAACCTCAAACATGGTGAATTCACGACTGCTCAGAGAGGAGACTTGAAGTAACGACTGGATGTTGAATTTAATCACGTTGAACCACATTCTTTACCAAATGTTGTATTTTGAATTTCACCAACCACAGGGGGCAAGACGTAATAAGCCATGCGCACATCAATTGTTAGATGACCTCACAAGAAATGATGGTTCTCACACAGCACAGAGGAGAAATCGATCTAAACTTGGCTGGTTAGTGGTTTCGAGCATGTTTCATTTTGAACCATAGAAAGGGGAAGATGGTCCCAATTGACATTCACAATTTCCGAAGATGTATACATATATATATATATATAGTATATAATATACATACCATTATATCAAATTACAGTGTCAAATCCCCCTTATAGGTCTAAGACAGGTTCAGAGTCTAGTTGGGCCAACACAGCCCCAGGAGAAGCATGTGTACTGTCACACCTGTAGATTTAAAAACGCTCAGCCCGCTGGGAGACACTGTTGGTGAGCCTTTCAAGCATCAGTTCAAGCCTACCATTGCTGGGTATTTTCAGAGTCAAGCAATGATTCAATGTCTCCGCTAGATCAAATGGAGGTTTCCTAAAATGGGGGTACCCCCAAATCATCCATTTCTTGTTTGGGATGTTCCATGAAATAAACCATCCAGCTATTTGGGTACCCCCAGCCATTAGGAAATCCCCAGCCATGGCCCATTTCCCGCCGCCACAGCTGCCATGCTCCAGGTCTTATTGATGCTTCCAGGTGCAGTGCTGATGCCCTTTAGATTCCAGGTTCGCTACGGGGACGGGGCAAAGCTGGGCTTTTTGGCTCGTTGGGTGCAACTGGAACTGGCAACATCTGAAAAATCTTGGGAACAGCAAGTCCGAAACTAGTCGCAATTTCAAGTGAAGTTAAGAATTCCAACATGTTCAATTTCAGGTAATGAATGGCCACTAAGTCATATATGTTAGTATTTGATAGCCCAAGATTGAAAGCCAGTATCGCTGGCTGCTGTTGAAACCATGGAGCTAACAGACTGAGAATTGGGAATGGCACCAATTTCGCGACATCATCATTTGTGATGTCCTAACCAGTGTCGGTATGTGTATATCATATTCAGTTACCATCTAAATTAAGATAGACCCTGAAAATCACCATGTTTAACTCCTACCTGCCAGGGTGTATGTTAATTTAACAGAGGGTATATTCCCCATAAAGTGGGGAGCCAATCTTCAAAGAACCAGACAATGAATACCCGAGCTATGAGGAACTCAATCCAAGCCATGTGGCTGAGCCGTTGGTTTGTGGAGGGGAACCATTGTGATTGGGGAGTCAACGTTATTTGGGTATTCAACCAGCCCAAGAAATGGCTTTTTCAACCTGAATTGATATGGGGATTCAACGTTTTGGGATTGTATAAATAGCCTTTTCAACGTGAATCCAACCAGCAACAATTTGGTATTGAACCAACCATTTTATGTGAAGAGGACGTGGCCCTGTTCTTGGTGCTGAGGTGGTGGTGCCGGGAACCGGCAAAGTTGGCACAGGCCATCAAGAGAATATCAAGTCAAGGAGAAAGGTGTGGGCACATACCATCTGGTTATTGAACATAGCCATGGAAGCCATGGCTAATTTTGGATGATTTTCCCATTAAAACCTCCATTTTTTTCGGCGATTTTCCATGGCTATGTTAGTCATAACCAGAGGGTCCCAGATTGGTCAGATGACTTCGGTTCGCCTCTGGGGCGGATCTCTTTGTGGCCGGTTCGGCCACCGCGCGGGAAATTTCCCACTGGTCGTTAGAAACAGGCCACTTGATTGCTTGTGCTTAGTAGGGAATGGGGGAATGAGATGATTATTAATGGTAATTATAGGTCATTCCCTCATTCCCTACTAAGCACAAGTAAGCTTGATTGAGTGACTGTATTGAGCAAGAAGTCTGATGAATGAACATGTCTATTGGATTGGCCGATCCGCACAGATTAAGGAGGCCTCGTGGTTTCTTTGGAGAACGGCAACCAGCTCTTCAAAGACCAAAAGATGGGCCCAGTATTTGCCGCCTCAGAACTTGATTTACTGCGTTTGTTGTCCATCGTCCATCTATACTTGTAATTGTGATTCTCACATCTCACGTCCAAGTCTGGTTTGTGATTTCAACATGTTTCAACTATGTCGTTGGAAATGGGTTTGTCTGAAAATAGGCTACCTCCCGAATCCGCTCGTTGATCGTTATTTACCCATTTGAGCCACGCTGTAAATCCACTATGTATTGTTAAGTGCCCGGGCGGTCATAAGGATCTGCGTAAGCCAAAGGTAAGGAAACTCCTCAGTGGCGTAAGCAACGTGTAAGCTGCGCGTAAGCACATCCTTACGACCTAGGAATCTATCAAGGTTTTCAGCACGGCTCATTTGCAAATTGTCATTTCAGGGCGTGTCCCATGCTCCCCATTATTATATAATCCCATTAGATATCCAATTATCTTAATAGTGGGATTTATCATATCTCCTATTATTAATATCAATATCCAATTCTAGATGGAGGGGATCCCCATTAAACCACCATGTTTCATCTCAAAAAAAAACGGGAATTCGATTCCACTTTGGCTGGCCCTGGTGGTTTGCAGAAACCTGGAGGTTTCTGGCATCTTGCTCCAGTTCTATGGTGGAGAGGTCCCGGCTCTTCGTTGGGGGTTTCGATTGGAGAGACCCCAATTCAAAACTGTGATTGCTCTATGGTAATTTAACAGTTTGCGAAGTGCAAAACAACTATTTTTAACAGGCAAGTCACTGAGATTTTTCATTGGCCGTGGCTTCCAGTTCGCATAGGGCTAATTACCAAAGGGTGACCTGTGGGTTCGGAGATGCGGTACTTTATTCTTGGAGAAAGTCACGTCGGTTGACATGGGGATGCCTACTTGGAGGATTTTCCCACTCACTAACTGGTCAAACACCCTGGTGATGGAAAGTCCCTTGTATAAGTGGGTTATCCCCCCTTTTTTATGGGGCATAAGTAAACATAGAACAAATTCTGACTCCTTAAAGATTATATATGTAGCATATGATAGGATATTACACATATATTGTAGTGTAATACATACTATTTGAAAGTATATAGGCAACCTTTTACAGTATATCTAATTTTGCATCAGAGGCACTGTTTCATCCTTCAATTATTTGATTGTCCATTATTCATTCTAAATATTAGATCCCTATGAATAATTCAGTGATGCCCCGCAAATTCCAGTTATATCAGCGATAAATCAACATAAATACATCTCTCATTCATCGAGAATAAATCCCCCATATTGTGCTGCTTCTATCCTCCATTTTTGCTTGACAACTCCCAAGTTTTGCTGCGAATTACCTAGGAATTCATCAGAAATCCCGATAATTCCAGGTAGATCCAGATAAATCCCCCAGTTTTTTTCCAATTTTTTGGGATGCCAAATCCATCTCAAACTCCGATCAAATGATCCAGGGAAGCTCCCCCTTATTCCGTCAAGGCTTCGGGTCACGCCTTTGCTGCGGTGCTCTTTGGGGATGTGAACCCTGCCGGAAGTCTCGGCAGATCGCAGATTTTTCGCCGGATTCATGAGGATATGATTGGGATTTCTATGGATTTTATGGGGGAAATTTGCCGCTTTCAAAAGCTCTCGTTTCAGATTCCGAGAATTTTGGGAGAAAGCCACAATCCGATGCAAGGATCCTGGAGAAGTTGTGGATGTATATGGGTCACTGTGGTCTTTATTGAAGACCCTGGGACCTACAGAGGCTTACGTACATCTCATTGGTGGTTTCAAAATGTTTCAAATACGGTTTTTACTTTCAGTCATATTTGGCGTGAAGACTCCCATATTTTTTAGGGGACAGGGTTTTAAAAAAACAACAAGAAATTCCAGTATGACACGTCTGGTGTGTCCAAATTTGAACCACAACCATGCACAGAATTGCACATCCGTGGTCGACTGGGATGATCCCATTATATACCCATCACCATTATTCTATATTATTCTATATTCGAGACCACCAATTTCGTTGTCTTAAGCACCATTTAAACCATTCGAACGCAACCCACAAAAAGGCTATTTCAGAAGAATTGTCCACTAACTGTTAGTAATTGTTAGATACTGTTAGAAAAAAAATGGTAGAGTTCAACTTTGCTATCCCTTTGGGCCCCGTTTTAACCCAACCGCGGTTCTTTTACCCATTTCCAACGAACGTCGCCCCGGTCACGTCGCCCATCTGCCGAGTCCGGGAAGTTGCCGATTCTGATCCCAGCCGATGTGGTGGGTGACCTCAGCGTGGTCAACAAAGGATTGACCCTCTATAAATGGAGGTTTTTCAATGGGCAAATCATGGGAAATTCATGGGAAAATGCGGAAAACATGGAGGTTTGCAGCTGGGAAAAGAAAAACTAGAAATCTTTCAGATTTTCCAGCAAGCGATGTTTGATTACCAGAGGGTAACATATCAAACCTCGGAATTTCACCGATAAAAATTGTGGTATAATTATGAGGATATAGTTGGGATATGATGGAATTTCTTTGGATTTGATCACGACCTAAGGTTGCAACGGAATTCTGGAATGATGGGATTTGGTTTGGGGTATCCCAAAACGGCCGAACTTTCCTGGTGAATTATCACTATGATAGGTCCAGAAATATGTGATATTCAGCAGCAACAACGGGCAATGATCTTTTTTTCTGGGTAATCTGAATAAATTCCAATGAGGACCTGGTACAGTACCCCAAACATCCCCAAAGCATGTTTTAATGAAACGGTAGCTTTGTCCCATTTAAATCATGAATTCCTGGATTCTGATCTCACAGTTTGTTGGTTTCATCTCCATTTCTTGTGGCTTCAACCCCATTTTAATGGGTAAAATGGGTTGATCTTTGATCGCCATCACCTGGCCAAGGAGGACACGATTCCTCCAAGCACGGTGCGAAAAGTCAGAGTGCGGTGGTTTTCCATTTTGTGGGGTAACCATAGAAAAAACATGTGGAGAACCCGTGGTTTTCCTAGGGAAATGATCTACAAATGGTGGCTTTTCCACATCGAACTGTTAGCTTACAGGTGGATGTTTGGGATTCTTCAGCAGCGTCCAACCTACTGCAGCTACAATCCACATGTTGGCCTCAGCAACCCAGGGTTGTTTGGGATTAAGTGCAGTGGTGTTGACATAGCACTTTCTCGATCGATCTCGATCATCATATTGGGATGATGAGTCCAAACCAATCATGCCATATTCAGAGGCGATAAAGATCCATTTACCAGTTTGATACCACCAACCAACCAACCATTTTGATGTGAACTGCTTTGAGAGGGCACCGTTGTTGTCTGAGAATTGGGATCACATGGCACCCCAAAATCCAAGGCTTTTGCAACAAAATTCCCCCAAAAAAGGTGATCATAAATTAAATTGAGGTCTCGACCATTTCGAGACTCACACATAATATCAATGTATTTTTGTGGGAGCATGATCCCAAGCAAAGTCCCAACTTTTCCTCATTTGCTATCGTTTTCTGGGATGACGATCCCAAAAACCACGATGGTTTCCCAATTGACGATGGGACTTTTGTTGGAATAGATGGGTGTTACTACGATTCTTGCATATTATTGTTATTATTTATTATTACTATTATTATTATTATTACTATCATTATTATTATTATTATTATCATTAAATGGCTTATTTTCCGCCTGTCACTTTTCCTATAAGTCAATTCAATCCATGTGTTTGGGAAAAGATTGAACATCATCGTTTTACCCTCCGGTAATCAAACATGGCAATGGAATTCCACGATTTATAGGGGATTTTCCCATAAAACCACCATTTATAGGGGATTTCCAATTGCCAGGTTTGATTACCATTGAATATATATGAAAGCGGACCTCAATCCAGGGACCCCTAAGAAGCGCGGCGGCCAGGGCAATTGGGCGATCTATTCCGAGGGGATGCTGACCTCCTATCGCAATCAAAGCCGCAATCGCCGGGCGCGGGGTTCCACGCGTGGGGAAGGGGCGGAAACTGAAGAAAGGTGGGGAGTTGCCCTTGGGGAATCTAACATAGCCATAGAAAATGTTGTGTTTCAGTGGCGCAATATTTGTTGACCACCGATATTTGATGCATCTAAATTGAAAAAAGCATCGAACATGACCAAATGTCAATGTGTTGGCCACAAACGTTGATTACAGGAGTTGTATCCAAAATCATGGGCCAGACCTTTTTGACAAATTATATATAATTTCAGCAAATATGATAGAATATGATAATATCCTGACCATATGATATAATCATTATATTGTACTCGTAGAACTTATGTATATATATAGTATATATGTAATTTCTACAATAATATGTATATATATATATATACATAATCATATATTTATCGCCAGTGTCTGAAATTTTGGCCCTTCTTTGGACATCTTTCACCCAGCCTGGTTCTTTCAGCCTCCAAGCTGCATCTCTGGTCGTCAGGCTGCATATCCTTTTGGCCACGGTCTGTCCTACACAACCTTTCAGATTCGAGGCTTGGCTTTAAGAGAACCAGGTGCCCGATGCGAGGGCCAGGCTGATCTGGAAGACAGTGCCCCGGAAGGGTTTGTCAAGATCCACTGTGGAAAGGTATGTCTGAAAACTTATTGGAAGACCACGGAAAACCTCTAATCCATTTGTAAATCATGGTTGATCACCATATTTCCCATTTTTGGACCCCGACTTTCCAAAGAAGGCTCCAAACTCCAGACTAAAGAAGTACTTCTACTTTGCAACTGACTTGGTTTGTTCTACAAAATGACTGCATGGAAGGCAGAGTTTTGCTTCTCATTGCGTTTCTCTGCTTGTCACAAGTTATATCGGTGGTCTCTCACCTTGATTGCTGCTTCAACAAAGCAACACAATGGGGTTTGTCTGAAAACATGGTATACCCCCAAATTTGATGGTTTATCATCATTTTCCCCATCCAATTTCAGCCATTTGGGGGTAACATATATATATATATATACATAATACGGTATGTATACCGAATTAAATATCCCAATGTCTGTCGGTCTTATCCTTCCAGGTCCTGCTTTTCCATGGCTTTCCTAGATTTTCCCAGGTCCTAGAGAGCCATGATAAATTCCCGTCCAGCCTGTTGGATTGGTGGAACATGGTGAGGCGAGTACTGTAGCAGTTTTACGTTTTAGTCAATGGTCGAAGTAACTTGAAGTAACTGAGACTGCTGGTACTGAACTTTGGCTATAGCTATAGGTTTATCATCTACCATCGAGAACTTGGACAGCTTGCTATGGATAATAACCATTTCTTTATAGGATCTATTTTCATGGGCCATGTTTTCCATTCGCAAACGATCGCAAATTACCAGAGGGAAACTCTCCCTTCATCCCTGAATCAGTTTTCCGTTGATATCCATTAGTGACATTCCTAGCATATCCTTCTTAGTCAAATGACCATAGGGTAGTAGAGAATAGCCATAGAACGCCGTGCTACAGCGGTGCCGTAAGGACTGCTACGGATGCTGGTCGACCAAGATGCCTGGTCATCCCATACGTTTCTCGGATGAACCACGGATCTGAAGATGTGACGCTTGATGACTAGAACATACTAGAACTACTTTCTGGGGATATTGTGTTGGGAATACGGGTATGTACAATAGAATCAACAAGGTTATTATACATGTACATGTTTTGTATTGTTTTGTTGGTTAGTGTCAGTTATTCACTTGCGACTCAACTATATTTATAGGGGCTTTCATCATCAAACATATGGGGATGTAGCGGATAAATTATGGTTGATTGATGACAATAACGGGGTTGCAGTAGCTAATATATGCTAATATAGTGGTGATTATCATAATCCATAAAGTGAGAGTACCTATTGACAAACCATTACGAGCGATGTTCCAATAGGTTTTGGACACGGTTTCCTAAGCAACAGTGGGGGATTCAATCAACACACACACACACACACATTGGGATATAGTCGGCTACAACCAACAACATGATATGTGTGTGTCCAGAAAAATGGACCCAATTACGGCCATCAAATAAAGTTCATGCCAAAGTGTGGGAATTTACCAAGAGTATATGGGGATGAGGGCCGTATACTTATGGGAGAATTAAGATGTGATGAGCATCGATGTGCCAGCTTTTTTCGTTCTCACAATCTACTAGGGTTGGACCATGTGGGACCCATTCTAGAAGGACTTCGAAGTGAGGCCTTGTCCAAAATGATCCAACATGCTTGTTGCTGGCATCAGGTTTGACCAAGTGCTTTCGAGATTACTACAATCCCATATGGGTTTGTTTGATTTAAGGGAAAATTTACAGGAAACCGTAGATTTTCCCATGAAATATGGGGGGTTCCTGTAAATTTTCCCATTAACCAATCCATTGAGTATCCCCAAACTCCCATGGTTGATCATCATTTTCTCTTCTACAGTTGCCATCGGTTGATTGGTGATTTAATGGGGATTTGACCACCAAATATTGGGTCTAGCCATCAACATATGATATTAATGGGAGTTTTCAAATTATGATGGCTACAAAAGAGGGATAATGGCTCACTTACTGGTTAAATCTCATGTTTTCTGTATCTTTTCTAAGCTACATCTAATTGTTGGATATTTTTGGTCCGTTTTGATGCTAATTTTCCACCCCAGTTTTGTCTGTTGCTCCTCGAAGTGCGAATCTGTCAGGTTGCAGACGTCTTCCAATCCCTTGGGCTCACCTGGCAGAGTGGGACCCACCAAAGATACCCTGGCACCTCGATGAGTCGACGGCGGGATGTTGCTGGGGATGGGCCATGATCAGTGTAGAGACCTTGGAGGATTATCCTACTTCGGTTTCTCCTTGGAAAATGGGGTTGTAACATGTTGTAACCTACTTAGAAATGGGATAAGCCCACTGAGGGGACTCACTAACCATGGTTATATATGGTTATTCACCACTTACAAAGTGGGATGATCCGCCAAGCCCAGACTTTGGAGGGCTGGGGTGGCGGATATAGGATGACCCCACCCTGGGATTGTGTTTGCCAAACCTACCTAGGTGGGTAGGGTTGGAGCAATCTGTCGACTACTTTGAGCTTTAGAATTAAATTGATATATACCCTCGGGAAAATCATCCAAAATTAGCCATGTTCCATGGCTACGTTAAATAACCAGAGGGTATATAAAATTATATAAATATATACACATACATACATAATTATACATAGATTGATTACATTGGTCCCGGTCAAAATAAAGTTCTGTTGATAGAATGCATGTGTTGCCTAAGTCCCCTGCAGCTTGAAGTCCTCATTTTTTAAACCTCTGGAGCTGAAACCTCCATGGTCTTGTTGTGTTCCAGCAAGGTTTAATTTTCAGAGGGTAAATTGTGATCGTCTAGGATTACATGGGTGTGTCCGGAAAATGTGGTATACCCCCAAATAGTCCTTTTAAATGGGAACATTAACACACCATTGGATTTTGAGGTTATTTTCAGACAAACCCGCATTGTCCATGGGTTTGTCATACCCGGATTCCCTTCCAAATCTGGCCGTTTGTTTCCCAACGATGCTATGATGATGCACACCATGACTTTCCGATTTGTCGCGGGGGCGGCAGCTCAACCACTAAAGGGTGGACAATTCATTGGTGGGAAAATCCATCTATAAATGGATGTTTTAGGGGTACCCCCATTTTAGCAAACCTCCAAATTGTCCATTATCACCCGTTCTTGTTGATTTGTATCTCCATGATGTCCACACTTAGATGTTGCCAATTTTGGCCAAGTTCTCAGTAAGTGGATGACAAGCCCTCAAAAGACTGGGATGTATTGGGATATATATATATATATATATCCCAGCTACTTACTATCTAAGCTTGATGTCCCCAGAATAGAATGGGGGTATATCCCAATACAACTTGAGTGTTGTTCCATCGCAGACAACTGTAAATGACTAAGATGATAGTTTCTAAGTCAGATAATCACCCCATTTAATGGATAATAACAGATGATTATAGTATGATTATACCTTCTAATTTCATGGATAATGTGATAGAATGCCAAACGAGGACAGTGATGTGGATGATTCAAGTTCCATGATATTCCTACATGTCCCCATTACCCTCTGGCAATTTAGCATAGTTAACTTTAACGCAACTATGACAAATCACCAGTTTTACGAGGTAAATCAACATGTTTATCATCTATTATAAATGGGTCATTGTCCTACGGTCAAATACCAGAGGGCAAATCCCAAAACATGTGGGTACTGAATCATAAACAATATCCTCTGGTAAACTAACATAACTATGGAAAGTCTCAATTTTTAACGAAACAATCCACTATAAATGCGCAATTTTCAATAGCTATGTTAAATTACCAGAGAGTAATAATAATAATAATAATGATAATAACAAGAAGAATACGTATTCCCATTGTATTTCCATTCTATTCCCATCTATAAATGGGCAATTTTCCCTAGCTATGAGGTGTCCCTGGAAGTGCGTGTGGATAACCAGGGCCTCGTGCCGGGCGCAGAGGTGGGTTGGAAATCCTCAAAAATGGACAGACTGGGGAAAATATATGATAAATATAGGACAAGATGGGGAAAACTCCATCAACATGAAGGTTTAGAACAAAATTATGAGGAATTTCATGGGAAACTGCCTATCAAAAATGGAGGTTTAAACGGCAAACCATGTGAAACTCATGGGAAACTGCCGATCAAAAAACTTGGTTTCCATCATCTATACATGGTGGATTTTTACAGCAAACCATGTGAAGTTTGCGGAGGGTATTCAAAAAAAATGTGATTCCTTACTATTTGATAAAATATGAACGCAGTTAATTTTGTCTATCAAAATGATTTTACCATATTTTACCTATGTAATTATTTATTACTATTACGTAATTTACTTAGTATTCACTGAATATGAATTAGCAAGTGATTTCAGTATAGAACATGTGAAAGCAAAATCATATGCTAAAATGGTGGTAAAATGTGGTAAAATGGTTTGTCTGTCCTTTTCGGGGTGTTGGTATGTCTGTATTGGACTACAAAATGTGAATATAATGGGAAGAAACGGGTATATGATATGATGGGGACCACAATTGGGGATAGAATGGGAATGCAACTGACGGATATCAATGGGATAATGACCAATAACATGGGGGCGGGGTGTCTAAAAACGGGTATATATACCCCAAAACGGCAGATTTGATACCGAAAATGATGATGATATAACCATTTGATGGAATATTCCGACGAATGGGCTATCACAGAGAAACCCATTTATTGGATTCATTGAATATTGTGAGGAATGTGTTTGCTGGACTCGGCCTGTACCCCACGAACTGAGAGTGCAAGTTCGGGCGATAGAAGAGGATAATCGTCCACTGTGTGATCTTCAACTGCTTTATGTTTGCTTACCAGAGGTAGCCTGGATTTGTTTGGTTGTTACATGGACTCTTTCAGTCATGGATCGGGACATCGCGTAAACGGAGGAAATCAAATCCAGCACAACAAGGTTTATATGATTTTATTTGTTTTTTTTGTCGGGTATCAAAGGTTCGCAACGGCAATACACTGTGTTCTTGCTTTTATTCAGTTTCTGTCTCCAAACGCCCAAGAACAAACCATATAAACATATATCAACCATCCCCAACGACCATGTGAGGGTCATTTTACACTCCAAAATGGGGCTTTCCCTGGCAGAATCCCTTCCCCCATGGTTCCACGGTGGATGTATACAGGAGAGAAAACCGCATATCTTGGACCATTGAATGGATTGTGTTTATATTAGGGGGATGGGATTACATAGCAATATATAGCCAATCATCATTCCATGGAACCATTGACGACCATCAAGAATGATTATTACCTCATGACTCCCTGCTGGTAATTTATAATTTAACAGTTTGCTATGAAAAATCATTTTTTTCATGGATAAGTATAGGTAAATCATTTTTTCCATGGATTCGATAGCTATGTAAAAAGTTTCCAGGCTGGATAATTTCTAGTCCCATTAATTCGGGGCAAAATTGGGTAATTACTAACTCCAATTATTTGATTAATGCCAAACGTACACCAAAAAATAGACTAAAATCTGTGGTCCCCCAGCTCTTGAATTTTGGCCCGTGCCCATATTATTTTCATGTTTATATTCCCCAGAATTGACCATCAATTTCAAACCAGGCCGGGTTTCCGAGGGAGCGGGATGAGAGTTTCAGGTGGTGCAAGCCTATGTGCAGTTTCCAAAGGAGCGAAACGGGTTTGAATGGCTGACATCCTTTGGAAAAGCGTTTGAAAGGATATTACCTAGATTGAATAGAATATCCCCTAATCTATCTAGTAAAGATATATTATATCCCCTAATATATGGAATCGTTTTATCTATATCTTCGATAGATGATTAGAAATAGATGGATTGACTTTCAAACGCGCCTCATGATGGGACTGATGGTTGATGAAAGCCGCCTGTTTTCATGGTGGCAGTTGTAAGTCGTCACGAGAGTCATAACTACAGCGGCGTTCAAGGCCGTGGCGCGGTTTGGATCTGATGATTCATGAGTCTTGGACCTATGAAGACCGCATATTCATACCATTTTTGCGGGCGCCTGCATTCATTATGAGTCTGGGTCAAGACCTTGGTACCCCTCTGTTCACACCAAAATGGCTGGGATTAATGGATGTTCATCCCCCATAGGTTTTGATGCATCCCCATCCAATATAGCTGGGCAGTCAGTTCAATAATTCCCTCATTAGAACATCCATTTACAAGGAATTTCCCATGAAATGTCCCGTGATGTTCACATGAAAAAACTCTCCATTTCCCAGCTAGCCATGTTGAACGTTGCCAAACACAGCTGTTGCTGGAGGATGTCCGTGCTCCTTCCCTGCAGTTGCGAGGTTTTAGGCGCGGAAGATGCGGGGCAGAAGGGATGCTGATGGCATATCTTGGGGGGTATTGGGGGGTGCATTTCAGGCGTCACAACCAAATGTGCATTTCAGGCGTCACAACATGTCACAACCCAATATGATAATATATATGTATATATATATATATTATTAAATATATAGCATTATATAGCATAAAACTGGTAATATTTCCATATATATATATATATGGGATCCGCTCTAAAATGCCTATAAGGAATTTTAAATCCGAGGGTCATAAATACTTGGACAGTGATGTATCTTAGATTCATTACAAGGCGGAATCCTGTATATATGCAGTGAAATCGCTTTTCTGCAGCTTAGCGCTAGATTTGCGCTAGTGTGGCGCTAGATACTTTTACATAGCCGTTCAAGTGAAACATAGGTCAGGCCCGATGCTTTCTTTCCCTGTTGCTTTCTTGCACCAGTTGTGCAACTCCACAGTAGCCTTACTCTTCATAAATCTCTTTGAGCTGCATTGCCGCTTCACCTTCTTTGTGGCCAGCATCACAAACGTGACATAT
>BGPT01002793.1:11539-54189 GCA_003297045.1 Symbiodinium sp. clade C Y103 | reverse complement strand
GCAGGGTGTGATAGTGTTTCCATGTGTTTCCAGTAGTTTTAGCAGCTCCAGCTAAAACGGCCGTGCGCTTGATACGTGTCAAGGATTTTGGTGGGAATTAATCATTCACGATCTTTTTCATCCATATTCGAGGCTTGCTCAGGCAATTGAAGTTTGAAGGCGGAGTCCTGTAAAAACGCAGTGATGGTGATTTGCAACCGAATCCGGGTAAAGGAATTTGGAGAAGACCCCATATATATATATATACTGTAAATATAGCTTTCATTTTTGCTGGGGTCGTTACCCATGGATGGTAAGTGTGTCCCGCACATCCAAGTAGATTTTTTTGGTAAACTCAATGCCAATGTCGCGAGTCTTTAACCATGGAAAATGGTGAGTAAACCAGGAAAATGGATGAAAATGGTGGAATCACAACACATGTTATATGATGACTTGATGTTAACCCAATAGTAAGCCGTTTTTCCAACCAATCATCTTGGCATCATTTTATATCGTCCCGTAAAGGGGGGAAGACCCAATTTTGTAAATCCCAACTGGATAACTGGGAGAAGGTTTGCACAGCTCCAAATTGTTGTCTTTGGCAAGTATTTCTGATGTCTATAGGAACATACACCCATGTGTCTCACAAAATGACAAGGGGCATTTGGATTCTCAATCCATGACAAGTTGTGGTCCATGATGTGTTTAATGTGGTGATTTTCAGCTATGAAACCAGAGAATTTCAGATCCAGCACAACAACAAATCACTTTTTAGGCTTGGTGAGTCCACCAAAAACCTTTGGGGGCACAGCAGCCTGCCAAAAAACATCGTAGAACTACTGGACCTTTGGAAGATAGATTAAAATAGGTTAAGATAGTAGCCTTTTAAACATCACTTTGTTTTCAGCTTTTGGGGCTAAGCTGGGTTGGAGCCGATGGTATTCCACCCAAAGTGGTCAGCTTTTAGCAGGGAATCAACTTGACATTCCCATCTATTCGGGTTCAAACCGCCAACCAATTAGAACATACGCCTTTTACTATAGCCACTCAGCTAGCTTTACATCAGTTTAGATACGCACCATTCTCCATATTTGTTGGTGAAATCCATACGTTTCTTGCTTAAAATCCGATTTTTGCCAGTTGAGTGGCAGTTTCTACTGGTTCAATCCACTCCGATCCTGAACTCGCTCCCAGCAAGCTGACGTTACGGAGGCGCACCTCCATTTTGCCTCCTGGAGGGTTCGGGAGCTCAAATCTACGTTCGTAGAACCCGCACAAGGCGGATGGCGGAAGTTTCCAGCAAGAAATGTTACACAATAGGAGTGAAAGACAAGGTTTGCCTATAGGAGTTGGCGTGAAGCCTCACATCTTCGAAACTCTCTTCTGTGAATTCCTCCTCATCTTGCCTCACCCCTTTTCAACTGTGGCCACCACTTCTCAGCTCTTCGCAGCTCTTCTCAGACCATCTCAGCTCTTCGCCTCACAACTCTTCTCGACTGTTCTCGAGATTTTTCGTCTCTTCCCACCTCAGCTCAACTCTTTCTTTTCACCTCTGACCACCTCTTCTCAACTCTTCTCAACGACTCTCACCTCTGCCCACCCCTTCGCAACTCTTCCCACCTCTTCTCACCTCTGCTCGGATGCGCACAAGGACGAGGCGGTCATAATTTGCAGGCGGCAGACCTATTGTAGTCATTTGTAGTCTATGAATGTTTAGTATTAAGAACCCATTTCTAGGAGTACCTGGTTTTGACTCATACCCAAGTGACCAATTTTGAATAGCTACTGCATGTTGAATTACACACAAAGCTTTCATCGATTGTATTGTAAGGGTTGGTTCACCTACCTGGTTCGATTATTGGGGATCGGGGACTGTCGTTTGCAACCTTGAGAAAATGACGGAACATCAGAGAAATCATTGGTACCCGTATGTTGAAAGTGATTTAAGATGGTTTAAGTGAATGCAACAAATGGTTGAAAATTGATTTATAAGTATTAATGTTTGGGGGTAGCTGGTGATAAACCGTGGTTGAAACACAACTGTAAATGGAACATCCTTGCAGTTGATGCAATGTTGTTGGATATGAACAGCTTAATGTTCAATTATGTTTTCATCATATTCGGAAATTCATGTCGTATTTGCGATTGGTAATTTCCAGCAAACATGAATTGTTGTGTTTGCATGCGCTTGCATTTTGGGAACGTACTTGTACCTTTGTGTACTTTGTATCACCAGAGCATTTTCATTCGTAGTCAGGTGGCGATTTATCAGTTGATCATTTTTTTAAATATTTTTTTCGCGATCATTCTCAAGTTCGTAGTGTCATCCTCATGGTCATGCACATGTCCAGGCATTCCAAACATGATATTCTGTAATTGTTGAATGTGTAATTATACGTGTGTGTATATATATATATACATGTTTATTTACAAAGTAGTTATATACATATTATGTTACAGTAATCAGATGGATGGATAGACAGACAGGTAGACACACAGATAGATGATTGGATTGAATTCGATTTAGATCTAGATTTAGAGTCAGATTCGTCAAAACCCAACATTTCCCAGGCATGAAATTTTGTACCTCCACTTCAATGTCCGCGACTTTTCCTGCTACTCTCAGTGACTTGGATTCCATCATGAAGATCGCAGATACAATATATTAGGATATGATCTAGCTGGGTCAACTGTCAACCTTTTCCTTTTTAATGTAATGTGGAAAACCCACTGCTATAAACCATCCCCAAGTCATCACCATATTTATGGCAGGATAGTTTTAACCATCCCCAAGTTTGGTAGTTGTTTATTACTGGGTTTACCACTGGTAAAAACTATACCCAGTTGCTAATGTGATTTCTTATTTGTTACCAAACCTATGTTTGAACTACCAACTCAACTCTGTGTTACTTGTTCTTGGCTTAGTTGCTCACTCTCAGAGGAATGTGCTACACAGTTGTTCGTTCATTCTGGTATCTAAGATTACAGTACGATTATTCGTATGAGTGATATAATGATATTATATGAATATTTGTGTTAACTATATTTATATACATATCATACATGACATGTGTATCATGATATGAATCACAGTTGATGGCTAATTTCCTGGGAGCTCTCACCGAAAATCTGCCTGGTGGCCGTTGATGATGATCCAGGTGTCAGTACAGCCCAAGGTTCAGCGGTGGTTTCTGGCAAATATTCTAGTGGCATGGAATGTAATGGAAAATCTGCCTGATTCATGTTTTGCTTTGTGACAGTTTATTTTTTTTCCCCTTTTTACATAATATTATATAATTGTATGCGAAGCATACCGAAGACATATGATATGACATATGTATGTATGTATATATATATATATATATATACACATGTACATTACTTATATATCTACATATGAATACATATACATAATTATAAATATACATGTATACAGGCAAGCTGGAGTGAGGTACATATTTGTGGCATAAGCAAGTGACAACATACATATATATATATATATATCATTGTATTACATTATATCATATCCTAAAATCAGGCGCCATGCCATGTAGAAACCCTCCACCTCAGGCATGGCTGGCGTGTCCAGGCAGGTTCAGGGAGAATGGTCTTAAAACCTGTGGAACACTCGGTATTGTGAGAATGAACAACCAAACTTTTCATGGCTCCACCGTACCAAAAGATGTTTTTTGTCAACCGTGTTTTTCTTGCAAGACCGCATGTCATGGCGTGTTTGTGTTTGTTCTTGCTGGGACTACCTCATTTGCTGGGCTCAATACCCTTCTTGTATCTTCTTGTGTCATTTGATGTCATTGTTATCCGTACCATTTTTGGCTAAGTGGTTGCAGGCCCTACGTTTCTTCTTTGTTGTGCCCATTTTGGTGACCAGTAGGATGAGGTGCTAATGCACCTGGGATCCAGCAGTCTCAAACTCGAGAAAGCCATATCTCTGTGGGGGAACTTAATGATGGGTGGATGGATGGATGGCTAGGAGCAGGGAGAAAAACTTATTTTTTTGGGTTGGTGTTGAAAAATATGTGTTGTGATCAGACCTGGAAATGCGGGGTTCATACGGACGAGCACATTTTTCAGGGGGTGGCCCAGCCATCAATTAGTAATTGTTGTTTTGAATTGTTTATGCATATAACTATATATTATATATATAATATAGATATAGATATTACTATATATACACACATTACTATGGGTATAAACCATCAATAATGGGACAAGTACTGATTAACAATGAACCCCGGACTCTCCCCTGGTTCAGGATTCGCTTGCTTTTTTGAGCTCTTCACAATTGTTTGGTCATAAGATTGGCTGGATACTAATGCGGAAGGAATCCATAAGGACTTCCCAGGTCCCAACTGGCTTGCATGACCCTGCCATGAGTCGAGCGAAGACCATATACATTCATCTAAAAATAGTGATTCTCAGGGTTCAACTGTTATTTTGGGGGATGCTATATCCATCTATATCCAAGTAATTATACTATACCTATATATATATATATATATCAATGTTATCATTATAAAATCTTATAACCATGTTCTAATTCCCCATAAGGTTCTGGCAGCCTCCCATGATTTCCCCAATACCATTGACCCAATTGGTAGATCATGTTGCACAGAACAATTGCAATTTTGGGGATGATATACTCCATTTGCAGACACAGCCAAATATCAGATTGTTGGTTGTATATCTCATCAAATACCAACAATAATCCCATTGAATACACTGTTTTGGTTGCTGATATCCCTACCAGTAGTACCGCACAAGGCGGTGGCGGAAGTTTCAAAAATGGTAAACCTATAGGAGAGGTTCGTTGCTGTGACTGATGGATGGCAGAGCGNCAAGTGGTTGGAGCGTCGGCCTATCTATCTGTCTATCTATCTGCCTGCCTAACTAACTGACGAACTGACGAACTGACTGACTGACTAAGTAACTAACTAGCAAACTAGCTAACAAACTAACTAACTGACTCACTGACTAACTGACAAACTGACTAACTGACTAACTGACTAACTGACCAACTGACTAACTGACAAACTGACTAACCGACTAACTGACCAACCGACTAACTGACTAACAGACTAACTGACTGACTGACTAACTGACTAACTGACTAACTCACTAACTCACTAACTCACTAACTCACTAACTCACTAACTAACTAACCAACGAACGAACTAGCAAACTTACTAACTAACTAACTAACGAACTAACTACCTAACTAACTGACGAACTGACTAACTGAGTAACTGACTAGCTAACTAACTGACTAGCTGACTAACAAACTAACTAACTGACTAACTGACTAACTGACTANACTGACGAACTGACTAACTGAGTAACTGACTAGCTAACTAACTGACTAGCTGACTAACAAACTAACTAACTGACTAACTGACTAACTGACTAACTGACTAACTGACTAACTGACTGACTAACTAACTAACTGACAAACTAACTAACTAACTAACTAACTAACTAACTAACTAACTAACTAACTAACTAACTGACGAACTGACTAACTGAGTAACTGACTAGCTAACTAACTGACTAGCTGACTAACAAACTAACTAACTNACTGACGAACTGACTAACTGAGTAACTGACTAGCTAACTAACTGACTAGCTGACTAACAAACTAACTAACTGACTAACTGACTAACTGACTAACTGACTGACTAACTAGCAAACTAGCTGACTAACAAACTAACTAACTGACTAACTGACTACATGACTAACTGACTAACTGACTGACTGACTAACTGACTGACTAACTAACTAAGTTGTTAAGTTGTTGAGTGGTTAAGTGGTTAAGTTGTTCAGTTGTTAAGTTGTTCAGTTGTTCAATTGTTAAGTTGTCAAGTTGTTAAGTTGTTTAAGTTGTTGAGTGGTTAAGTGGTTAAGTTGTTAAGTAGTTAATTAAGTTGTTAAGTTGTTCAATTGTTGAGTTGTTAAGTTGTTAAGTTGTTAAGTTGTTAGTTCAGTTAGTTAACTGACATGTCAAAATTTGCTCAAAACCTGCAGTTTTTGACACTTTTGACTTCCAAATGTGCTTGGCGCCACAGCGCCGTGCACTTTTTCGACATTGGATGGCCATTGGATCGTCCAAAAGTGCTCCGAGACCCTCACGTTTTTACGATTTTCACTTCCAAATGTGCTTCGCGCCACAGCGCCGTGCACTTTTTCCACATCTCAACTTNATTTTCACTTCCAAATGTGCTTCGCGCCACAGCGCCGTGCACTTTTTCCACATCTCAACTTCCAAAAGTGCTCCGAAGCTGACAGTTTTTAACACTTTTCACTTCCAAATGTGCTTCGCGCCACAGCGCCGTGCACTTTTTCGACATCTCAACTTCCAAAAGTGCTCCNCTTTTTACTTCCAAATGTGCTTCGCGCCACAACGGCGTGCAATTTTTCATCTCTCATCTGCCAGGATGTCTCCGCACCCGCCGCTTTAGCGAGCCTACTGTTCGACCCTCCGGAGCCACAAAACATTGGAAACACACAGTGTTTCGCGACTTTCCTACCTTTTCGCGCACCTGCATCTCTTCTCTTCTGACTTCCTCATCTCTTATCTTCTCTCTTCTGACTTTCTCATCTCNTTCTCATCTCTGATCTTCTCACTTCTGACTTTTCTCACCTCTGCTTTTCAACTGTCCATATTGTCGGAAGGTTTAGCTTCTAAACTTCCTTCGATGATGTTTGGTTCCAAATCCCATGAAACCCAATAAAATCATATTAAACCACAATTTTTGGTGGAAAAACCATCATTATCCCCATGAAATCTTACCGATTCAATCCTCATGTTTGATGGCCAAATTACTATTTTTGTCGGTTAAATCCCAATCTGTGTAGATTAAATCTTGATCTTTAGAGGTGAAATCCAAATCTTTTTGGGTGAAAGCACCACTTTTGGGTCCTTAAACCACCAAAATGACCCTCAGTTGACCTCAGTTCACCCTGGTCCATGCCTCCTCCGCCGAGGAATCCGCAGGTGAAAACTTCGCCAGGGCCCTGGGGAACTGAAGTGGTTCCCTTCGCGGCCACGGTGCCGCCGGTGAGACCTACCAGCCAGGTCGACAGGGGACGGTGGGTCCCAAAAAATGGGGGCGTTTGGAGCCGGGAAAAATGGGAAAACCCTAGATTTCACCTGGAAAAATGGTGAAGTATGGTGGGATTAAGTCTGAAAGATGGCTTCAAGTCACAGAAATTGAGATGTGGTGTATTTGTAAGACATTTAGGGTTGAATTTGAACAATCGGAAATTTGGGTTGAACCGAACCCTTAACACTTTGGCGAGCAGTCTTTGCCAAACTTGGGGTGGAATCATGTAAATGGAATGGCCGAATTTTGTCAGAGAAATGTTGGCGCGCAGTCTGTGCCAAACTTGGGATAGCATCACGTAAATGGAACAACCAAATTTTTGCAGAGTCATCGTTTGCGAACAGCTTGTTTGAACTTGGGGAGTCATCTAGATGGAATGGTCCGATTGTTCTAAGGAAAATCTTTGGCGAGCATGGTCGATGACAGCACTGCCCCGATCAGAGGACTGTGGCCAGGAAATTTTCTTCATGATGAATTGTTTGGACTTGAGCTGTTGAAGGTCTCTGTGCTTTAGCAAAGCGCAGGCGAAACAATAAAACGCTGCAACTGCACAGTGGGTGGCTCAAACGGGCGACCTGGCACAACACAATTGCAAAAAGAAAGTAATTGGAATGATAACATTTTCAATTTTCACCAGGGTGTTAACCCAAACACATTTTTGTCCGTAGTTAGAAGAATCTCAAATCTGCTGTTAGTACCAAAAATGCAAGGATTGATGTTTTTTTTTTGCTGCCCCCTTCCAATCCACTCCCGTGGGTAGCTCCAAACGTTAAAACGAATCCAAAAGGCGTCCATGTGAAACGAATAGAATTTACAGATTCAGTCATGGATCAAAACCTATGAATGAATATGAATGTATCCATTTTTCATGGATTCCCGAATAAAAAAAATAGTCATTTCATGGATTTTCCCATTTTTCTTGGGGATGAATCTCCGTGAATCCCAACTAGTTTGATATGAAAACGAGGCGGAATCTGTGGGTACACATAGCCATTTACCCAACGCACCGTGGCGATCCTGCCAGGGGGTTGGAAGACTAAAAGGAAATGGGCGATTCTCAGGTTAATCATCTTAACAATTTTCTATAATTGAGCACTATTGAGCCATCAAACAAAAAAAATAACCCTGTTGATCGGCTATGACTATTATGGAGGGTTGTGAATCCGGTTTATTCTCTAAAATTAACCGAATACCCATTGACTAAGCAGCATTTCAGTCTGCAATTCTTCCTGCTTACCATCCCACTATTGTTGGTTATATTTTTAGGTGTTTCCTGAGTTATAATGGCTCGTCATGTGAACAGTGTTAGTTGAGCCCAGTTGTATCACCAATTACGGGATGGTTGTGACATATGAATGGGATATATTAATCACATATGGTCACGTCATACCATGACCATTTGCAACTGAAGTTGGCTGCATCCCCATGACCAAAATATTCCCAGTTATCAATGAGCCTCAGTTAAAACATTGGGATGGGATATAAGCCATATGTAGCTGGATATATAGGTTCCATCTAAGAAATCCAGTCTGGGTGATTTTTTTAATCCCTTGAAGTGATAAATCAGCCCTGTCAAGTGATTGGATAATCCATTTCTTCACTTTCTCAAATATCACGTGATATATCCCCTGAAGTGATTGATACAATATGCATATATGCATTATGATCCATTGAGAAGTATTTGCCCTCCTGTAAACTAGCATAGATGTGGAAAACTCACCCCTTGTAGATCATTTTCCAGGGGAAACCGAGAAACCATTGCTTTTTCCATGGATTTTCCCACACCTATGTTGGTTTTCCCAGTCCCCAGGGGATGCGTTAACTCCAATGACTGGGTGAACGACCGCCAGGTGACCACTCTGCCCATCACTGCGCCGACAGGCACCAGCCAGTTGGGCCTTATGGCTATGGAAAATCAAGGAAAGGGGTTTCCAACTTTTGTATATTTCATATTTACTTGGGTTGCTCTAGTGTTACCATGCAAATACATGGGCATGGGTCAAAAATGCTTGAGCATATCCCTCCACAATTTGGACAAAGTTTGGTACTGAGTTTGCATCCGAGGGAGTGCATCTGCGATACCCTTCTGGACTGAGTTATAGAACTGTCCATTGGTCCAGCCTCCATATATATTTTTTCCGGCTCTTAATCCACATCTTTTGTTCATTTGTTTCGGGGTCTAATACCTGAGGTCGTCGTTGTCGTGGTGGTTGTTGGTGGCTCTCATGGATGTCATTATTCGTCATCGCATGGTCAGGGTAAAACCTTAAATTATCTGCATCGTCATCAATGGTGGGAAAATCCAAATTATTCTGCTACGGGAAACTATTTGGCAAAATACATCAGAAGCCAAATTGGATCTTACCCATGGCAAGGATAAACTCAATTGATTAACTAGAACAACAAACACAAACAGACCTAGTAAATACACATGTAGGAACATCATAGAATTTCAGATGAATTTCGATGGATGTACTAGGATCCCCCAACCCTCAGAGCTTCAACAAATGCATTTCCCTTGAGCCATCGGTCGTTCCAGGTCCAATGGTCGGCGGCGGGTTTTCTCCTGGACCAGTCACCTGGACTTGAGTGTCTACCTGGGATGGTGGTGGTCAATCATTGGGAAATAGCTGTCTAGAAGTGCAAAATGCACCAACTAAGCAACCATAAAAACTATGTGTACCTATCTAGATGTACCTTCATGTGTCACATGAAACCAACAAAATTGATGGTAACCCATAATTTTGTGCTTTTGTAGCCGTAAATACAAAAATGTCCCCATTGACTATGGTGATGTGAACCAAGAAATAGTCGGGATATCACAAAAAGGCGGGAGTCTATCGTGTCACTTGTTGAACCTATTTTCGTACTATCTGAGAGGAGGATTCCCGTTGACTTTCATGGTTTTTTGGGCCGAGTGGTGTTACTCTCCAAAATGTTTACCGGGGATCAGCTGTTTCAAATCCTGGAAATGTCCGGAACCTTATGATTAAACCCCTCTAAGAAAATGGCAAGAAGTCCGAACTTCGAGATGGAATCACAGTCTATCAATCAATAAATCTAAAAACATATATTTGAGTAGATTTGAATGGTTTTCTATATGTCTATGTATATATATATATATAATATGCATATATTATATACAACTGTATATGATGCCTTCCGCCCTCATCTGGAATTGTTATCCCAAGTGAATACGTTGGTAGATGTCAGCTCCATGGAATCTTGGTAACTTGTTGATAATGCCAATTAGTAAGTTCCTGTTTCGTGGGCCTGTCCCATATATAATGTTTTAGAAATTGCTTATAACTATGGTTATTAGCCCATTACTAAGCGGGATGATCCTCCAAGTACCCTACATTTAGTGCTCAAAACTTCCACTTTTATGGCAAGCAAAGCCATATATCCAGTGCGTTTCCCCATGGTTTCTGCGATTTTTTCCCTTGAAAACTTGGTAAATCCGCCCGGAGTACCGGGAATATGTTACAGCCAAGGCAGAGCAAATCCAAGATCTCCAATGGTTCATTCCTCAAAAACGCGTAGCAAGTGACCTGAACAGATTTTTTTATTTTTGCCTCCAATTTAGGATGATGATTCCCATGGACGAATATCTTTCAGTGGGTTTGAAACCACCAATCAGTAAATCAATATGATTTGTGGTTTTTATGGCTATGAAAAAAGGTGATGTGGCAATGAACTTGATCACCTTCAGGTTCACCTGTTGGCTGCCGGGCTTGGCACCTTCCAGCATCAGTTCCCTTCGCACCAAACAATGAATTCCATGAGTTACAGTATATCTATGAATATCTATCTATACGCTCTAAGTCATGGTAAATTTGCATAATTTTGCCATGTTTCTGTGCAGCCATTTGGGGGTTTCCTAAAATAGGGGTAGCCCAAAATCATCCATTTTAATAGGATTTTCCATTATGAACCATCCATCCTGGGGTACCCCCATTTATGGAAACCTCATGAAACCTCCATTTCATGCTGTCCGTTTTTGTCCGCGCTGGCAGGTCACGACCTCCCACGCGGTCCTCCTTGACCAAAGTGGCACCTCATCATCCGAAGGCTGGGCGAATGGATGGGAGAAAAATCGGCAAACAAATCCTGTTTGAAAATTTTAACTGATAGGAATTCCACGGGAAAACATATAACCAAATAAATAAATAATAATAGATATAGATATCATAAATATATATATATATAATATACAATTGGATTTTATACAGCAACATGCAACTGATGGTTACTCTTTGGTAATCAACTGTGGCAATGGAACATCCCTCTAAATGATTCCAAAAGAAGGTTTGTAGCTGGGAAAATGATTGAACTAACTTGGGAATTTTCCAGCATGTCACGTTTGATTACTGGAGGCACAGGAACTAGAGGTTTGACAGAGGATAACATAGGATGTTTTACTTGTTTATTGGCAAAACATGTTGTGGCATGATTATCCAAGTGAGCGCAATTCTGATGGTTGAATCATGTTGAACATGTTGAACTAAATATCATAAAACGTCTTACAAAAATCATAGGTTGCCAAACATGGGGCATACAACGGCATACTTATCCAACTGACTATGGTGGTAGAATCATGTTGAAAATATCAATCTGAAATAGATTTATTCGAACCACTGTAAAATTGTTGGCGATGTGTCAATATTTCCAGCCACTTTGTTGGGACATGGGAGTTAAAACGAATGATATGTGAAACTGTTATTTCCATTGAAAAACAAATTCTTTTTGTTGGCCCATTGGTAGCCCATGTTTGGTTCATATCATAATGGTGATTACCTAGGCGAGATTCGAGTAGGCCAGGGTAGATTGGCAGATTGAGAGCAGGATCCAGCGGGTATGTAGCTGGAATGGTTAGCTGAGCTGTTTGGGGCCTACTTATCATACTATGTTGTTCAAAATTCTATCAAGATTCCAACAAATCTACCACCCCTGAAACTAACATAGACACTGGGAATCCCCACTTTTAGAGGTAGTCTTCCAATGCCCAGTCTCATGGCAAGCTCTATGGTATGTTGGAGGGATGGTAGGTAGAACTTGTTTGAAACCCAAACCCAATTTTTTTTTGTTTTGCTGCTTTGCTTTAGCATTTTGTGTAACTGTGAGTTGTACCCAGACATACCCAGATTGTTTTCACTGGTTCATTAGGCGCTCAAATGTGATTGCCCCAAATACCTCAACCTTAAAAAAAATGGACCTTCCTCCCTGGAGGTAAACCAGAAAGCGCTGTGCCAAGTGAGGTCGGGCTGCGGGCTGTGTGGATGGGGCGGGCTGAAAACCGCAAGCAAAGTTGGGATGGCCCGGTATGAATCAAAAATCTGGATATGATGGTAATGATAGTTAATAAGCGGAATCCTCATGAATCATCCCCAAATGGTCGAATTGTTCAGCTTAGTGAAGTTACCTACTAAATTTATCCAGAAAAATGGAGAGCAAATGATGTTGTGTTGCAAAAAGCATTTAACAATCCCAAAAAATGGGAGTACCCTCTGATAATCAAACATAGCAATGGCATTTTCCCCAGGTGTAGAGTATTTATGCTAGCTGTAAACATCCATTTATAGACTTTATAGGGGGTTTTCCATTGCCACGTTTGATTAACAGGGGGTAACCATCAGTTATAAGTTGTTGTATACTTTCCATTATAATGTATATATATATATATACATATGTATATAAACATATATATATATAATAAATGTGCACATACATGTTTTATCCAATTTGATTAAAATGGCGGGACATGATTTTGAAGCACAGACATGTTGGAGACAAAAACTTGGTTTGCCGAGCCACTGGTTGGGATCGCGGTTCCCCAGGGTGAGAAACCAGTTGCGATTGGGCCGGATGATCCAAGTGGAAACCGATATCATGTGACCCATATTAACTACTCAATTGACAGTTAAGTTAATCATTATATATATAATACAATATATATAATACAATATATATATATATATAATGCAATATATATATATATAGCATAATAAATAAATACATATATATATATATATGTATATTAATTTTATATATACATAATACTATATATGATATAATACAATATATAGATAATATAATATTTATATAATATAATATATATATATATATAATATAATAGATCATATTATCCATATTGAAATTATTTATGATTGATCCATTGTCATCCTCATTAATTACCCAATTATTAACGAATAATTTTGGGTCATATGGACATATTTTCTGTTGCTATCATTGATCCAAAAAATCATCCCAGTTGCGAGTGCTCAGGCCAGTGATGAAAACAATTGGATTCTTTGGGCCCTTCAGTATGGGATCCCCAGTCGAGTTGATTTATGGGTGGACATCTTTGGTGTCCTCATGGCATGCTGGAGAATCCACCATCTGTCAAGATGTTTGAAGTTTTTCCCAGCCATAAACCTTCAGAAAACAACACCCTCTGGTAAACTAACATAGCTATGGAAAATCACCAATGGTTAATGGGAACATCAACTATAAATCCCTGTTTTCAATAACTATGTTAAATTACCAGAGGGTATTTTATAATCATTTGTGTAGGATTGTCAAGCTAGCCATGTTTGATTGAAAAGGCCAGAGGCTATCGATTTGTGGGGGAAAATCCCGTGATGATTCCCGTGATGTTCAGTTTGTTGTGAGGCTTGAAGAACCAACATCATCTAAACGTGGCAATTCCTGGGGTCCCCAGGTCCAGAAACCTCCAAATCTGATATGATAATTCCAGAAAATTCCGGAAACCTACAGAGTGCGTTTGTTTATATGCATTTGTTATCATCTGTTAATGCATGGTTCGAGCATGGGACTTTTTTGTTATTTTGGCGATCTATATTTTTGGGGTGCCAAGTGATTCCAAAAATGTTGCCATTCAGCACCAAAGCATCCATGTTTCTGGGATAGATGAAGAATAACTGAAATCATTGCTGTGCATTTATTATTGTGCATAAAAGTGAGTTTGTCATCGGTCTCCATGTTTGGAAAAGACACGTTTTTTTCCACATGAATGCATCATAGTTTAACAACGCTTGAAAAGCCTAAAAAATGAAAGATTCTAAGGTGGAACATGGTTGAACATGGCCCCAAGAATTCAAACATCCCTTAAGTTTGGTATGTCCCATTGTTTTCCACCTTTGCTAAACCTGAGGCCATCTTTATTGCTTCTGTTGTTGCTGGCAGCTGCCATATGTATACGAGGCGAGTGCGAGCTCGAGCTTTTGGGCAATGGGAATTAATGGGAAATCCACGTGGCTTAGCCATGGAGGCTTATAGCTGGGAGAATCATCTGGAAATGATGGATCTCCCAGCCATGACACCGGAGGGTAACCCTTTTGAAAGGAAGCACCTAAAATAGGCAGTATAGGTGATATTTGTTTGCTATAGAAAAAAACTCTGGGGATGTTGGGATTCAACTTGAAAGGGTGACCTCCACAATTGCAAAGAAACCCTGATTCTTTGGGAAAAGTCACCAGGGGGGCAGTGGGTTGAATCTCCATGGCAAAACAACTCACCTGTTCTGTTAAATGTATCCTATTTGTTGTAGAGTATCCAAGATTAAGTATGATTACCCTTTGGTAATTAAACGTAGCGATTGAAAATGGCCATTGGAATAGTGGATTTTTTCCATTAACCATTGGTGATTTTCCATAGTTAAATGTTAGGCCACACCAGAGGGTATCCACTTCATTGATCACTGTCGATCAGAGATTCCCAGAAGGAAGCAGAATTATTAGAAATCCGCACGCTCAAGTCATGATGTCCTGAGCTACTCACTGGTAATCAAACGTGGCCAAACACAATCCTCTATATTATGGGGGTTTTAATGGGAAAATCATGTGTAAATGAGAGAATTTGCATAGCCATGTTTGATTACCGGAGGGTACCCGAAAATGGGATGGTTCCACATTTTTGCTGACAGCCAGCCAATGCGTTGGTACCATTTTGACCGAAAGCAACATGACCCATTGAAATTTGGCCTTGGAAATCGGGTCCATCCGATCGACAAAATCACAGCAGCAATGCATCCCTCTCACAACGCAGAAGGTGATGCCCCCCAAGTATATGTTTGTTTATAGTTGTTAGCCTCCATATCTATGGAATTCTACAAATATATCCACCATAAATCTTAGCCCAGTGAACTAATCAAAGTTGGCTAATTAATCAAAGTTGGCTAACCTTTGGGGGCCCCACTGACAGCAGGTGGGAATGATCTTTCAGATTCTGAAGAAGATTCGCAGGGTTCCCCAGGGCCGGCTAGAAATTTGTGATCACGGTGCGATTAACCTCCGATTTTGGAAGGTTTCCAAGTTTATACCGCCCACTTCTATCCATTTCTGGTCATAAAATAGGTATTATTCTTGGTTTGATGTTATATCACCTTGTTTGCTTATGTTTTTTATTTTACACCGCATACACTACCAATAGTTGCTTATACAACCCATTTCTGGTGATATTTGGTGATGTTGTGGATGGTTTATGGCATGGGTTTTACCTTGTAAGATACTGCCATGCTTCACAGCAATTTCTTGTAGGCTGCCTCAGAACATGCGAGCATCCCAAACTGATCGACTATATAGCCTCTGGTTATTTAACGTTATGGAAAATCACCATGTTTATTATCGGTAAATCATCTAAATGGACAATTTTCCAACCTTTTTTTAGAGTTTACTGGAGGGTAGTCTGTTTTTCTTGTGATGTGCAGGTTAAACGGGAGGTGACCTTACTCTATGCTCATGCTGCTAGCACATATCAGATAGTTTCTTCTCTTCCTTTCGCGGATCGTTTGAAGAGACTACTCTTTTCGGCTAGACATTCTGAAGGATTGCGATATTGTGCAGTTGAAAGCAAATCACAGATATAATCGATGCGATTAAACCAAACCCTGGCTTCGAACAAGACATTTTGTCAAGTTTATCAAAGGTTTTTTGATTGGTAACAACTCAAACAATCTCTGGGTGTACTATGGCGACATCAAATGAATTTCGTAGGGGAAACACTCCAGTGACATGACCGACATAGCCTTATCGTTGAAATGGGCGTTTCCTGAAATAGGCGTACCCCCAAATCATCCATTTGAAAAGGATTTTCCACCATCCAGCTTTTGGGGTACCCCTATTTATGGAGACACCCAAACAACCATACAGCACTTTGCCAAACATCTGTATGGGGCCCGGCTGTCTGAAAATCGCCGGGTCGCCCAACTAGTTGGATGGATCTCTATGATTGGTCCGCCATCGGAAGCCACGAATCGGTTGGGCCTGATGTTGCTGTTTGATTGGAACCACAAACATCACATTGGTGAGATATGTCCACCAGTTAAATGTCTAAAATGATCTTCTTTGATTGTCAAAGTTATGACAAGTTATCATTTTCCGAGAAATCTTTCTCGTGTTTCGACAAACCCACTTGCTTGTTGCTGAAATTCCACTGTCTGATGGTTGGAGTCACTCTTGTTATTCTTCACATATGTTGAAGCCGACTTGTTTGCTGCTATGATTATCATAAATTCATATAAATTCATATGTTTACTGGTTTGAAGCACCATTCTTGTTGCGTCTCAATCACTCCTGGTAATCAGTGCCACAGCAAGGGAAAATCCACCTCAATCAATTTCACAGATTTTCACTGAAGTCCGAATTTCTAGGGGATTTCCAGCCAACCATGTTTGATGACACCGGAGGGTAGCCGGGTAGCCCATGTTGCCCGAGGAAACTTCCGCCCGAGCTACTGGACGTTATCCACCTCAGATGTCGATGCTGTGAAGGTTTATAAAACATTCAAAACGGGGCTTTTAACATAATTTAACCAAAAAATACCAAAAAACAGTGGGAGGTTGGCAAAATGTGTGGATTTAATCATCAAAGGTGGGATTTCAGCACCTAAACTGGGGGTTTGACCAGCAAACATCCAAGGACATCCACGGGAAAAGATCCTGCAAAACACGGAGAATCAAGTCAGAGGACATTCTGTGAGGGAAAATCTTAACCAGAAACCACCGTTTTTTCCATTGAACATGGGTGGTTCATGGTGGTTCCTGTTTTTGGTGAGCTGAAGATTCTGAATTTCCCATGTTGAAAGATGTTGAAAGCATCAACTTGTATCTATTAGCAATTTCGTACTATTTGATCACACCAGTCTCCATCATTAACAGTGACAATACGACATGTTCAATACTGTCAATACTGGTTAATGCTACTTCATACTATATGTACAATACCATCTAACACTACAATTCAAGACATACTATGTGATACTACCTCCAATGCTAGGAAAAAAATGCCATTTGATCATTTTCCACTTCATGCTCAGTCTTTTCCCAGGCTGAAGAGCTCCCGAAGTGGGATTACAGCTACACGGGCGCCGCGGTCGGGAGACCTGGGGAATCTGGGGAATGTGGCTGAAGCCAGTGGCCAAGCTGATGGTGATTTACCATGGGAAAATATGGGAAACATCATGATCTAACCGAGGTAAATCTGTTAGCCATTTTTGGATACCGTGTTGCTTGGTGGTTTGACGTTATGTTTTTGTTAATGTGATTACACAGATGAATGGAACCTATGTTTGAATCTGCTTAAGCTGATCTGAACCAACAAAATAAGATCCGAACATGTCTTAAGCGGTAGCTCTGGATTGAATTTTGCTATGTCATCAAGATTCATACCCTCTCGCAATCAAACATTCCAAGCTATAAACCTCCATTCATGGGGGATTGTCCAGCTAGCCACGTTTGATTACCAAAGGCTACCCCTAAGAACATGGAGAGCGATTGTTGTCAATGCCTTTCCTCTGTAGGGAGAGTACCGATGCTGCTCCCCACATGCTCCATCCATGAAAGATGTTTGTGCCTAAGAGTGACATTTACGCCAAACATAGGGACGGTTCTTAAAAGTTGCAATCACCTAAAAACCATGGGTTTCAATACCAAAATAGTCTAAGTTTGGAGGATTACCCTGCACAATTCCCTTTAAAATGGTGACATGACTTGGAGTTTGGACTAATTGTAGTTTGGAATCCCGACCGGAGAAAGGTAAGATGATGACAAACCAAAACACCATACAATGATTGGATGAAAAATGCAGACCTGATGTGATGCCCTCATGAAAAACCTACCCATGATGTAAATCCGGTGAGTGCTGTCAATGCTTCTGTTTGTTTCCTATCATCCCTACACCTGATTGTGGTTCCATGTGGTTCCAAGCTGATTACCCTCCTGAAGTCAAACGTAGCAATGGGACATCCGGAATTATCCAGGTTTTTCTATTGCCAAGAAGCTCAGTCAACGGGACATACCATTCTTAGGTCTAGCACAGCAGAGGTCATGGCAATGGACAATCCTTTGTGATCATGTTCCTATGGAATATCCCATTGGATATGCTGCAAACGACTAAAATCGATACCTTTTTGGTCCGCTTTTTGTCGCAGCGATGCATGTAGAATCTTTGGCAGGACATCTGAGAAGACAAACTGCCTGGTGAGAACCTCCAGCGCACCAAACAAACATTCTTTTGTTCACCTCAAAAGTGGAGTTGTCCAAAATAGGGGACCCAACATCCTGTGGTTGGTTGATCATGAATTGCCCGTCAAAATTGCCATGTTGGGGACCATCCCCCAGTTCCAGGTCATTTGCTGCCACACAGTGAGCCGTTTTGGGCTCACATGCACCAGATCCGTTGTAAAAAAAACAAGTATGAACGTAAATGGAGAGCTTTCTTGACACTGCTAAGAGTATCAGCCAACATGGAATTCTGGTTTCGTCAACAAGATCGGCCCAAATTGACATGATCATTTTCAGGATAGGAATGTAGATAGCCGGATAGCCTTGGATTCGAACGGTATGATATTGTACGGTGTGTTCTTGACTTCGTACGGTATTAGCCGGTTCTCGATGCAGCTGGGCGACGACGAGCCGTCGCGCCACATGGACGCGCTGAGGGGCGCGTCGAAATCGGGGATGGAGCCAGCCGAGGACTTTGCGCGAAAGTGGAAGGCTGCAGGGTGAGAAAGTCGTTTTTTTTTGGTGTTTAAAGTGGGGTAGTCGTAGGATGAAACCCTCCAACACTGGGGATGATGGTAGATTTAACCATCAGTATTAGTCACTCATGATTCGTCTATTTGTATGGGGATGGATCAACTGAGTGATCTAATGAATGGGACAAGGTGTTGAGAACCGTGGGAGAATGACGGGAAAACATGGGGGTAAAAGGAAAAATGGGATGTATGGGTTTTGACCAGCAATTTTATGCGGATGGAACCATCTATGGATCAATAACTTTTGGTACTAACAGTGGTTCAAGCAATGGAAATGATCCCCACTATATCATACTAGTGTGACTATATCACCATTTCATGTAAGTAAAGAAATGGGTGGAATAAAACATCAAAAATATGGGTGGTTTATTATTGCTTTACTAACATTGTGGGATCTTGAACAATCAAAAGATAAACTACGGATGAAACAAACTACCCTCCGGTAATCAAACATGGCAATGGAATGCAATGGAAAATCCACAATTTTTGATGATTTTCCCATTCAAACCCCCATTTATAGGGGATTTCCCAGCTAGCCACGTGGCTGATGACACCGGAGGCGAAAAAAGTGGATGGGCCCCTGGGTTTGTGCAGAGATGGGGGATTTCACCAAACCCTAATGGGATATGATGGGAGAGACACCCTCCATCACCCTCAGGTGTCCTCGAACGTGGCTGGGAAATCTCCTACAAACAATTCGAATTCGAAACTCATAGGAAAATATAGGACACATATATAGGAACTCCCCCATAGATGGATGTTTATAGCTGAGAAAATCATCTAGAGGGTAATTCGGATATATTGCAAAGAATAAGAGAGGCACATGGGATGAAGTGGGTATGTTTGAACCCCCCAAAAAATGCATTTTTGTCGGGAAAATGATGGAAAAAGATGATGACGATGACGACGATGATAATGATGAAGAAGAGGAAGAAGAGGAACCATCACATGTTGAGGCACCCTATTTTCAGACAAACACCCATGATGCTATATGGAGGTTTCCTAAAATAGGGGTACCCCCAAATCATCCATTTATAGATCAGATTTTCCATTATAAACCATCCATTTTTGGGTACCCTCATTTTAGGAAACCCCCATATCGGGAGATCACCAGTGACCATTTCGAAGATGAACCAACAGGACTTTACCAATAAATTTAACCAACTGGGACCATATGCACAGGCCTTCCGTGTCGGCTATGCGTCCTAACCAATTCGTGCTGGCAAATATGTTTGGGATGTGAACCACAAGGGGTACCCTCTGGTCATGAAACATGGCTTGGAAGAAAAATCCCTAGTTGTATATAAGACAATAATAATAACAATAACAACAACAATAATGATAGCAATAATGATAATAATAATAATAACAATAATACTAATAATACTAACAATACTAATAATAAGAAAAAAATATAAATAATATATGTAAGATTATATAAGATATAGATAGATAGGCAAATTTCTACTGTAAATTCTCACATATTCTCACGTTTCACGTGGATTTCCCAGCCATGTTTGAGGACACTGGAGGGTAGAAGCTATTTAACCATCTCAACAACTTCACTGGCTCCCTCACCAAACATGATGTGGGAGCCATTTGCAAAGAATTGTGAGCTGCCCCCACTACTATTGTCTGGGTTTGTTTGAAAGTTTAGGGGAACAGCCTAAATCCTTTCGTTAATGATCCCCATATTTCGATGGCCTTTTCAGAGACATTGTTTTCACCAATGAATTTGCTTGGTGGTTATGAACTGCTAGAAGTTCTCATTGTGGATCTGAAACAGTATCCGTGTCCACAAAATGAACACATCGATCAGTGATGAGCAGTGAGGATCATTGGCCGGTTTTGAAGTAACTGCTGAATACATTTGCATTTAACCTCGGGTTATTTAACATAGCCATGGAAAATTGTTGATTTTGGATGATTTTCCCATTTAGAACCTCCATTTATGGGAGATTCTCCATGGCTATGTTAAATAACCGGAGGGTAAGTGTTTCTGCCAAAAAAAAACATAAAAACACGCCATTTCTCCAAGGATTTTACGCTGAAATTCCCATGGATATTCCCATGGTCGTTCAGGACAGGGCCCCCCCCCACATGAAAATCTTAGAAGGTTATACCCCCATCGAATTAGCTGCTGTATGGGGGGCTCCATAAGTGGGGATCCCCAAAAAAAGATGGCTTATAAAGGTTTATAATGGAAAATCCTAATAAATGGATGATTACGGGGTAAATCCGTTTTGGGAAACCTCCATATCCACCATGAAACTCCTTGAAATCTTAATGATAAATCAACTTAGCTATCATTCAGGCGGCCGGGCGTTGTATGGCATAATTTGGCGATTGAACCAGCGAACAAAAAGGGGAGATTGAACATGAAACCTATGGAAATGCACAAGTTCTGTGAGTCAACTATCATCACTTGATTGTGAATCACCATTTTTTTGGTTAATCACAATTCTTGTTGTTAGTTACATTCCCATTCTTGTTGTTCGTCCTCAGTTTTTAAATCATTCATTGTCTTGGTGTTGAACACCATCCATGTCTCGGGAGGCATTCCTGGCTCGTGTGGGTCATGACCCCGAGCGGATGCTTGGCTCAACGGAAAATGGAGGTTTTTTTGGTTTTAACCAATGGAAATTGAGGTTTTAAGCTGACAAAGATCAGGACTGTAATTATAGCTAGCGAACATTGAAATTGACACAGTTTATATAAATATGCTTTGACCAACAAAGACTGAGTTTTAACCAACAAACATATATACGTTAATCAAGAAACTAATTACGTGGATTTCAAGAGTAGAGAGCTGGACTATGCTGGACTTGGTGAACAGATATTATAGAATTACAAGGTGCTGGTGTCAAATATGTGCATGTTTCATCCCAGATTATTACTTGGAGTCTACATACCCATGCCCTCAGGGAATTTATTTCTTTTCAATGGGAAATCACAGTTTTCGTAGGCAAATCATCGATTTTCATGCGCAACTTTCATCCATTTTGAATTAAAAAACAATCCCAATTTCACGGTTGAACCCCCGCATGGTGCTGCTTAAATCCCACATTTTGCTGCTTACATCCCAATGTTTTCTTGTCAATTCCCAGTTTTTCTGCTGAAATCCCAGTGTCATTAGATTGGGTTCAGGGAAAAATTACAGGAACCCCCTATATTTCATAGGAAAATCCATGGTTTCTTGTGAATTTTCCCTTAACCCAATCCAATGACAGTGCCAAGGTTCGAGAAGGAGATTCTCCGCAGGCGGCGGCTCCTGGAGCGCGCGGCAGATCGGGCGGAGATGCGACAGCTGCTGGGTGGCGAGGTGATTGGGAAGAAGGGGATGGGCAAATCCATTACTTCTTTGGGGAAATCCATTACTTGGGGAATCTACAGGGTATTTTTTTGGGGGTTCTTAAACAAATCCAAGTTGAAAATGAAATTCTAATGGGAACATGATGGGGATATAGTCCGGGTGTAAGAATTATTCAACGGTGGATGATGATTATATTTCTTTTTGTGATTATTATGATTATGTTTCTAATGATTCTCATGGATTATAATGAATCAATGATAATTATAATGATACCCATATATCAATCCATCAAAATACAACCTGTGATACATTCATTGGTTTATTGCCAATTTCTGCTCTTCTTGGTTGGATTTGCTCGCACTTTGACAGGAATCTCCGAAGATCAAATCCCAGCACCTGACCCCTGAGAAGAAAATGATGGTGTCGCCTACCTTGGCCAATGCTTCAATGGATTGGTTAATGGGAAAATTTACAGCAAACTATGGATTTTCCCATCAAATACAGTGGTTTCCTATAAATTTTCCCTTCAACCAATCCAGTGAATACTGAGGTTGTTGCGTGCGAAGTCTTCCAAGTCCACCAGCGCTCTAAGCGCCGTCGACTCCCACGAGTCCCAAAGCCTCTTCGCACGGAAACGCTCTGAGACCATGGGCTCACAACGTGGCTTCGGCTGGTCCCCACAGAGTGCCTTGGTCCCCGGGGTCCATGTGGTGTGCTGGGTGGGCCATGAACTTTACTGCTGAACAATTTGAATTCAAAATCTCTATGATATATATTTGTATCATTTTCTTTGGAGGGTCAAATTTTGAGACTCAAATTTTGAGACAACGAGAAGTGAAGCTTAGAATGGCATAGGGGGCCTGAATTCACAGGTATGGTCGGATGTGCATCCCACCTAGGAAGTCAATAGCCATGGTTCTAAGCCAGCTATGAATGCCATAATGATAGTGTCAGTTGGGGCTATTCATGACCTTGCAACCCGTCGCTTAGTATCCTTTGTGGGTGATACTCCTTCGTTTTGTTGATTAAATCACTGACTAGCTACCCTTTGGTTATTTAGTAATCTAGCTATGATCGCAATTGTTTAATCAGTGAGTGGCCAGTTTTGTTAGCTGTTTAACTAGTGGATGGTAGCAATTCCTTTTGTTTCTGTAGGGTATCCTGAATGAATCGGCATGAATGTTCTATCGGCATCAGCAATCACGACCTCACGAGCCTCACGTCAATGGAATGACCATGTTCCAGGTTACTGGATCATTCCGATTTATCCAGATATATTCTATGCATATTCTATATATCGTTGTTTGTACATGGCATATTATTCCACATATTCCCTATTATATCCGCCATTGAATCCACCATTAGATCCATTGAATCGCCATCAAATCTGTGTCATTTATCCAGGTGCTCAAATGTTACAATATGTTATCATGAAAACCCTTGACGATGATTTCTATCTATATTTCAGCTGAGTGAATTGCTGCAATTTCTTCATATGACCTTATTCAGGTGAGTCGATTATTGCAATTTATCCCGACATATTACAAGGTCCCATTCAATCCCGTCAAATTTCAGTAAATCCTATGACATCAAAACCATTATCCAGATATTCCAACCATTTGTAGATGCTTAGATGATCTTCCCATTGAAATGCTCATTTACTTCGGATTTCCAATCCAGCCATGTTTGATTTGGTGGAGGGTCGTGATCTTCGATATGTGTGTGCGTGTGTGTGTCTGAAAATAGGGTACAGCGGAACCGTTGGATAAGAACCGATTAAGAATTTTCCAGCCTACCCTGGGGTTCTTAAGTGCTATAGGTAAAAAATATGGGAATTNAGGGGTTCATATCTGAAATTGTTTAGCAATTCTTCTAGCATTGTGTATAAAAATACTATAAATAGTGTCCCGGCCAGCAGCAAAGAGTGGAAGAAGAGAGGACGACAAGAAGAGAAAGACGACAAGTGGGAAAAAAAAACAATAGGGCTCGAAAAGTGTCTTCAGGTGTAGCCATCCAAAATAGGGCTAAAGGCCGGACAATCCAGCATGCCAGGACTTGAATGCTCAGTTTGGCATGGTTGTAGGTCGCGCGAGAGGCCGGGGAAGAAAAAAACTTTCGGGCTCCGAAAGTTTGTTTTTCCGTTTTGGCGGCCCGAAGCAAGGCAGCACAGGCAAGACAAGGCACTACAAGCTAACATGAGCCAAGGCTACCCCTCTAGGCCAGATAAGGCTGTGTGAGTCTGGCTAGCGCCAGGCTTCAAGTTTCAGATTTAGTCTTTCTCCTCGCGCGGGGGTTCGATTCCCACCCGCCGCCGCGTTATGCAGCAAAGCCTTGATGTTGTAGCTGGCGGTAAAGGGTAGCTTACTTCCAGTCACAGCACACCCATCACATGGATAGATGGATGGATAGATAGATGGATNAAGCCTTGATGTTGTAGCTGGCGGTAAAGGGTAGCTTACTTCCAGTCACAGCACACCCATCACATGGATAGATGGATGGATAGATAGATGGATAGGAAGGGAGATAGATAAGAAGTTATGCAAAGCACCGGCATCAATACTTAATATATACCGTCAAAGGGGAATAAGAACCAATAGCTAGAATCCAGGGTACCCTGGGGTTCTTATTTCAATTACCCGACAGAAAGGGCTAAATCCAGCAATCCAGCCCCTGAAGTTCTTATTGCAGCAGGTTCTTAAACAGTGGTTTCACTGTATATCGGTATATCCATATATCTTCAATTCTAGCCATTTCATAGGGAAAATGATCATTATATAGTGATCAGCAAAACCCTTGGGTTTACGGGTACACTATGGTATTTCAGACAAACGCAATCTGTTCCGCTGCAGGCATCCTGACTCCTTCGACTGCCACAACCTCCTGGACCTGTACCTCGGAAGTCTTGTTCGGTGTCCAACAACGGCTGGGAAATGCACCATAAGTGGAGGTTTATAGCTGGGAAAATCATCGAACAAGAAATCTAGGAGATTTTCAGTTGCCATATCTGATTACCAGAGGGTAACCAACCAAAAAATGATTCAAACAGCAAAAAGAAATGATTTAACATGATTTAACCAATTAATAAACATCAAATGTGTTTTAAGCAGCAAACATGTTGATTTAAACAGCAAACACATATAACATGTGATTTGACCAACACAAGAGGTAATTGAATCAGCAAACATGGGAATTGAGCCTTAAACACAAGTATTCAATTGTTAAAAAGTGCGAGTTACGTAAGATAAGAAAATGACAATTTGACTTTAACCATTTAACCACCATGTGGATTGTACCCATGTTGGTAGATAATAAAAGATATGATTGTGTTTGTCCAAACATGGAGTATATTTGGCCATGCTTCTTGACCGTTTAAAATCCCCCTCAAGACTGAGTACTTTTGTAGCACAATAGCCTGGCAAGAGACAATTCCTCATTTATATCCGTAGATCTGGACAATTCTAAGGGACCTCACTGCAACGTCACTGTAAAGTGAGTGTGGAAAGGGGTAACCATCCCAAAGTGGCGGTTTTAAAGGTGGGTGAATTTTTACAACTTATCATAACTTATCCAGATTGATAGATCGTTTTCACATCAAAAGTGAGTTTTTTGTTTGTTCTTATATGTTCTTATCGGATTGCCTAAGCTCGGATGGATCTGGATGATCATCTCAAATAGCTGGGAACAACATGGAAGAACTTCAAGATACTTCAAGATACACCAAACAGATCCAAACAGTTTCTGTATAGGAAAGGATCTTGATCATCACATATTTTTGGCATATACTCTACATTCTTCGAACAAGGTGGTACCCCAGAGTTAGCTAAGTTGGTTTGTAACTCCAATTAGTAGGGTTTATGGTTGATATATGTTAATATATAGTTACTATGGTAGATAAAACCGACTTGTAGCTGGGCACCACCTTGAACAAATTCCGTGCTGCTTAGACAAGGATGAACACTGAAATAGAGTTCTCAGTACGGTATCGAGTCGCCAAGTGGAAAATGGTTTGTTAATGTTTGTTCGTAGATTTTTGCCATTGAACGATATTCCGACTGCGGAACACTTATAACAACCACCCCAAATGAGAGTAAAATTTGAAAGCCGTTGAATACGCCTGCGCATCCGCATTTTCAACCTACAACGTTTGCTGGCGAAATTCCCATTGTTTGGCTGGTTAAATCCCCAGTTTGATACATTTTGAGAACTTGCAGTAAATACATCCTAATTTTGGCTAAATCCAAATCCCACATTTCAATGTCTGCTGCTGAAATCCATTGTTTCACAATTTTTTTCGTCGATGAAATCCAGAGTGAAAATAATATAGATTCCCCTATTGGATTATTGTAATCACCAGTATATTGGGTAGTATAATCCCCTATAATCATCCACCAACTAAGGTTTTGAACACTGCTCATCTGGTGATTGTTGCGCAGGCACGATAGTTCGATGCGAGAAGCAGGTCGTAAGCCTATGAGATGGAGGCTGGGATGTTGACCAAACGATGGCTATGGCTTTGTTCAGAAATGGGGGAAAAAACATGGTGGTTCAACGGGGGTTATCCAATGCTATCCATCTTTAATGGAACATGAAAGTCGTATTTGATCGGATGTAATTGAATGGGATATAATACATATATATATGTATATACTGTATATATATAATATCTTACAATATTATAACATGATCATCAGCAATATGATAAGTCGGTGTGACTCAAAATGTTCCATATCCAGAAAATGGCACTTTTAATTGTGACAATTATTTCCCCAGCCATTAAACCTTGTGTTTTCCCCTAAATCTTTTGACAAACGCAAATGGCCATAATGGCAATCCTTTGGAATCTGAGGTGTTCTGTTCCAGGGATAACAACGCTCTGGGTGAAAACTTTTGGATTTAATTGATCTAATCAACAAACACTTGTCGAACCATCAGGGAAGCATCCACCTTTGTTCCCACGATGATTCCACTTATGGATCTACAACCAACAAGAGGCGTGAATACGTGGGTTTCTCCCAAATTTGGTGATTTATTTATAAGCATATATAAGTTATATAAGCGATTTTGACCCAACTTTTGGGGATCTAACATGACTTAACATGACTATACCGTCAAACAGAGGTACTTCACCAGGATGCGAATTGCGGCAGACACTACCGGGGTGGGATGATATTCGGTTGGAAGAAGCCTCACTGCCGGATTTGTGGTTGGAGAAGCCAAGTTATAGACAGCAAAAACAAGCAATACACCTGCAAAGCATGGGCTTAATCTGCAAAGATTGGGTTGCAACAAGCAAACATGAGCATTTAAAATATCTAAATGATGGTTACCAAGTTGGACATTTCTAAACCGCATCAAACATGGCTGAAAATTGTGGCTTGGGATTTCATCTGATAAACCTGACGATGATTAAATCCCAATTTTTCTGAAATGGTTTCTGTGAACCATCCCTGATTGGATGTTACAGGTAGCCAAGATCTACAACAAACACGTCTGAAGCTCAAAACATGGACATTCAACAAACAATAAGCTGGCTTAGTTGTTCGGTTGGTTAGTCGCCCAGCTGGGTGGCTGCTGGCTGCTTGGTGAGTTCTTCCGTCAGCTTGTTGGCATCCGAACTATTTGGTTTGAGCTACCGTCTGGTAAACGAACATAACTATGGAAAATCACCATTTTTATAGGTAACTCATCTATAACTGGAGGATTTTGAATAGCTGACCAGAGGGTGTGTTTTAATCTCCAGGATGATGCTTCCCAGCGACGAGCATTTTTTCCAGCGGGATCGCTTAACAGCCTCAATGAGTAGGTGGTGGTTTTCCGGTTGACGCTTTGGATTCCTAGGATTCCCTGTAAGGGGTTCAAGTCACGGCCTGGGGTCACAAGTCTAAACCGCCGGGCCTCAAACCACTATTTAAGCAACATTTATCAATCATATCCCCAGATGTTTTGTAAATTACCCCCCCGTATTAATCATCGATAAATTCCCAGTTATATAGTCACCTTTTTTGTCACTTCAATCACCATGTTTCTACATTGTGTTAGTCCTTTATCATTAATTGATGACACTATATCCTTGCGATATCAGAAGTCTCTAGAATGGAGGGTTTCCAAAATAATCATGTCTTTATTGTGATATGATTCGTTGTTATTACTTTTTCTGGTTTTGCAATTATGATTTTGATATAGTTTAAGTTTTAGGCTTCACGTACATAGAAACCCGCGTCGTTTTTTGCTTCAGGTGATTTGCAACTTGGAAATGTGTGACTGATGTGCATATTCCACAGCCATTTGCGTGGTCATTTTTCCTGTGTTTTTCCATGTTTTTGCAACATTCATCATTGAGGACAGGAATCATTTTCTTTAACATGCATCATTCGAACTATACTGAAACTTGTCTCAGGGTTCGGAAAACTAACATTCTAGGTGTCAAATTGTGAGATGTTGCATAGACAGATAAAGTTTTTCATGTTGCATTGGCAAGATCTTTTGAAAAAAAATCATGACTCGCCAATGCCTTGGTTGCGGCAAAGCTGGGTATCGCTTGGAAAGCTGCACTTCGAAAGCAGCTTTTAGATCTTTTAGAAATCCAAAGACTAAGAGCCAAATTAAAGAAGACCAGGCACAAGCATGCACAAGCCAGGTTCCAGGAATCATCCTGGAAGGCAATGTAGAAAGAAAGGGTACACCAAAGAGAAAGCGAGGGAAGTCTACACAAGAAAAACCTTGAGCTTAGCATGACATGTGCGCGCAAGTGCAAGAGAAGATCCCCATAGCGTAGCATGACGTGTGTGTGTGTGTGTGTGCAAGTGCAAGAGATCATCCCCATAGTGTAGCATGACGTGTGTGTGTGTGTGAACGTTATAACCCCACCCCACCCCATCCCCACCCCAATGCAAAGATTAAAGTTACATTCGTGTTCAAGTTGACATGAACATTTTTTTCCCCACCTCATCCCCACCCCAAATGACAGAAAAGCATATTGCATTGCGGATTTCTACATTGGTGAATGGTTTTACTTGCGATTTTTATATGGGTCAAACTTGATTTTGATGTCAAAAATGAAAAAAAAATGCTTTTGTTGTTCTGCTTTTTGTTTGGTGTTCACCGGATGTTTTGAACCAAATTGAATCATATCATAATCATCTCAAAATCACTTCAAAATTGCATCAAAAACGTACCAAAACCATATCAAAATCATATCAAAATCATCAGAAAAATCATAAGACAAATCATTCCTGAATTTGGTTTCTAGAGGGATTTGGATGTTATTATCCAGTGCTGATGGGTTTCCACCATCCTTTTCCACCCTGGCAGGGCACTGCGCAGTTCGGCAAGCCTTGGAGGTGAGCATCCATGGGGTCCCATCACTGGCGATCTGGTGACTTAAAGGATACAAGATGAGCAGTGTTCAAAATCCCTGTTGGTTGATGATTATAGGGGATTCTACTAATAATCCAATAGAGGGATACCTATAAACCAACCAGTATAATGGAACAACAGAGGAGTTTTGAACACTGCTCAGATGGAGTATGTCATAGTGACCTAAAATCACACCTTGTTTCCGAGATCTTTCAATGAAAAAATTGGCATTTTTGGGCTATATTGATGTCTATTTATTCGGTGCTGAGTCCTGGTGTTCCGGAAAGTATTTGGTAGGTGAATATTCAATATATTGGTCCCCAATTGAGATAGCGGCATTCATTTGGGTTCCAGATATCTTGTCATTCGTATTACATAAATGTATACATACTTGTGACGGAAAAAACCAACTTCGCTTATTTTGGAACATTGACAGTGTCGGGCTCGCCGCTTACAGTGATTAGCCCCGTATAGTGTCCATCACTCATATCTACATCATTATATATTTACATGTTGTACATAATACGTGCATACACGCGATTTGTTTCGCTGCGCAATTCGCTATGTTTGTTTCAAGAATGCCGGCGAGGAGGAACCCCAAGCACATTGACGTGTTCTGGCATTTGTTGCAGTTTCTTCGGGTAAGTTGCTGGCTAAGAAATCATGAGGCCTCAATCTAATTCATTGTTTCAATTCCAAGTTTCGCTCAAGTCAAGGGATATGAACACCTCCTTGGTTTCATATTTTGTTGCTCCAGTGCCTGCACCAAAAAAACGCCAGCAATTAATGTGTTCTACCTCTGCCATCAAGTCTTGTCCAATTGAGATGGCTGACTCCTGGATGGAGATCCCACAGCCATGAACGTGGCTTCGGCCTTGTGCCGATAGCGCGCTGAGGGAATTTGTTCAATGCCCTGATCGTCGGAGCGTCACAAATATTGCTTCAAGGGATGGTGGTTTGAAATTTTAAATATATGATAATATATGTGATTATCATGTTGTTTCCAATTTGTTTGGATTCCCGCGAGTTAAAACCGCCAACCAGCAATTCGTCATATTATGCATTCAAAGTATGTGTATAGATTGGCTGAAAGAAGCTTTTAAAAAATGAGATGTCCCCAATGGGTCCCAAAACGGTATGAACCATCAATTCTGGAGAACCGTGTTCAGTTCTGGTAAGTGGGTCAATTCGTTGCCATGTTGATAAGAACATAGACTTGCCACCTGAAGATGAATAGACTTTGTTTGCAATGTATATAAGGTTAACCATGACAATGTTATTCATTGCCATCTGACTCTGGGGAATTCAACCAATAATAATTCAACTATATAATATATATATATATAATATAAGCTCCAGCAGGCAAGTATCATATTCCCACATCATTAATTTTCATAGATGACGTTCAGGATCCAGGGTGGACATCTCCAGGATGTTTAAAAACAATCCCAAAACCATCAAAAAAACCATCCCCAAATGGCAAGTTTTATCACATGTTTTTTACTCCATCTTATCATATCTTATCCATTCGTTTTGGATGGATCACGCGTTTATATATATATATACACATATTCCCCACTTATAGACGATTTGCCTATTAAAGCTGCCATTGTATAGGGGATTTCCAATTGTCAATATCACTATTCACTATGTCTTGATGTACGCAGTATCGGCTCAGCTTGTCCCTGGCTCGTCTATGAGCCAGTTTTTCAAGGTGGCTGTCATATGGTTTGCACGGCAATCATGGGATGATGCTGAAAAAAATGTGTCTAAAATATGTATACTATGTATACTATTCCATACATGCATATATAGTTATCTTAAATAGTGGCTGTAAACATGAAAGTTATATAGATATATGTATATATTATAGATTATAATGTATAATATATATATATATATAATATGTTTTGTCACTTTCAACAATAAAACATGGAATGGTGATACTTTGGCATGATTCAATATGAATATATTTAAAATGTGTGCTTCGACCATTAAACAGTTTTGCTTCATCTTTCCTTTTTTACCCCTTGTTTTGGGGACACGTTAGAAACCATGGCTTAGCAGACCTAAACTGGCTTCGCGATTGGCATTGGCAGGGCATTTGCCTTTCCCTCCAGACTGCCGACCTCTGTTTGAGAGTTTGGCTTCAGACTTCATATGGATTCATTTGTGAGCGTGGAAGCCCTTCAACCTTGGATATTACATCGATCTGAAACAACACAGGAGCCTTCCATAATATAGATCCTTGAAACTTCGTTCAATCTCTTGAAGGCCCAACAATATTTCAAGGCTGTTTCAGATATACCCGAAAGTCATGGCAAATCCCTAAACATGGGATTTGAAATTCCTAGAACATGCGACAACATCACCAAATCGTGTGTGTGTTTTTATTCCTAAACCAATTCATAAACTCTCTAGGGATAGTATCATGATCCCAGATGTTTCGTAATATTTCCATAGCCTCCTTCAATTCGCTTGTCGTTTAAAGCATGTTTCAAATTCCTGGCAGCTACACACGATGAAAACCATTGAGTTGGGTGTGGGTCAAAACTAGCATCCCAAATTGCTGGTTTATAACTCTTATACATTTGTATACTGGTTTAGCTTGTTTTATAGTGGTTTTCATGGAGCTTTACAGCGGTAGAAATTGGTAGAAATTTATAGTACTAGAGAAAGAAAAAAACACTAAAATGAGAAGCCCCCACGGTACTGAAGTGATCTTTTCGGTCCAACAACCAAAATATCTAAACATCAGATGAATTGTTTCTGATCCTTAAAATGATCAGCCTCTCAAGTGGGCCCGAACCGGGCAACCGACTTGACCCATCCCCCGTTTCAGGAGACTTTGCCACTGGCACATGTCTTGGTGTCAGGACGCCATGACGGAGTGCTACCAGCTCCCCGCTCGGCGTGGCCCAAATCCGAAAGTTGTAAATTGGGGATGGGTCAAAACCTATTATTATGATAATTATATCTAATTAGTATCTATTTTAATGGGATGAACATCCATTTACCAGCTATGTTGGGGTTCACTAGATAATTACCAGGAATTTGTCACTCACCATGAATTGGTGTTTTTTTTTAGTTGGTGGTGGCTTCATGATTTCCAGCGGAATGAACAAAAACTGACGAGCATTTCTTGGTTGGAGTTGAAATCACCAATCGAATATGGTATGGATTTGTCTTCCTTCGAACTCGAATGATTTAATTGATTTATATTGATTTACATTGATGTGTGTTTGCCCAGTGCAACTCCGGGGTATGGTCGGTATAGTGTATACATCATTTTCTGGACAGACCTTCGACTGTGAGTCATGTCTAGTAAAGCATTGGATCTTGCACCAGTTCGTTTTTACCGACACCCGTCTTTGGAGGAAAGGACATCTCTACTATCATTCAGCAAAATCTAGAGGAAACTATGGGTTTTCCCGTTGGGGTTTGAACCAAACATGTTTCCTGCAAAAAAAATCCAGGAGAATGGTAAAAGATATTCAAACATTGCATTTTTCGCCACCGCCTGGGCAGTTCGTGGTTTCGCAACTTGTGCGTAGCCAGTGACGTGAAACCAGTTGGGCTTCACCATTCTTATTTGGGTATGGCTCAAACTCATTAACCCTATAATTGGTTGGTTGACATGAATTTCCCATTAAAAATGACCATTTTTGGTACCATAATTTTGAGCCATAGCCATTTGCATATCAGGCACTTTGCTTGGACGATCTAGCGCTTGTAGTGAGGGTTCTCCAAGAATGGTTTGTACCTCCAACATCGAACGGGGAACCCCCTCCACCCCTTCGGGTTTGTCTGAAGATGTTGGGAAAACCCCATTCCATCCCATGATTTATCAATATTTTTTCCCACTTAAATGGCAAGTGTTTGATATATATAATTATTCATAAAAATTATATATACATAATTATACATATGCATATATACATATGCATATATACATATGTATATATACATATGTATATATATATAGGTACCCGATTGCAATACCACCCCCTTTATTTCACGTGACTAAGATTGCACAGATAAAAATGATCAGGGATTGCTGACCCTATACGGACATACTCAAAATATGTCCGCCAGGCAATGCTCGATTACATGTGATGCATGGACATGTCAAAGAGCAAAATACACTCTAAAACACAGTACAAAATGAAGTCGTCAAGATCTGGACTTTATCAAACATTGTTCGTCTCCGTGGAACCACAAGGTCGTTATCCTGAAAACATACATATCACATATAAGTGTCATCACCTAGACATCACGATGTCGCCAAAATGAATAACCACAAAAAACTAAGTTTTTTTTGAAAGATAACATCATGAAAATGCAGTTTCGCATGGTATTTACCGTGCTTTTTGCTTATGCACATGGATAGGGGGGTGGTATTGCAATCGCGCGCCTATATATACATCCCATTTTCAGACATACCTGTGTGGTAAACTGTGCGTCCTGTCGACCCAAGATGGACTGACGATGAATGTTGAATTTGGCTGAGTAAGAATCGAAGGGGTCCCCCGTTCCTGCAATTCATGTGCTACTAAAAGAGTACCCCGCAAAGATCAATCTAGTGGGGTTGACATTGCATATCATCAATCCCTTTTTTTCATATTGTTGACACATGTTCCTCTCACCACATGGCCTGAAATGAGTAGATAAGAAATTGGTAGACGTGCTGTGGTCAATGACTTTGGGATTACCGCATTCAGTGGTCAGAAACTGGCAATCACAATTGGGATGTACAAATATTGTAGTGAGTTATAGGTTGCGAGCCAATTGCTAACTAGGATCCTATCTTCCGTTGAGCAGTGATCAGAATATCTCAAAATCCGTGTTGATTTGTGATTCTGGGGGTCATGCTACCACTACGTGCGATCTTGGAGCTCATTTTCACCCATCGTGCCAACCTCTACTTGAATCATCTCGCGGATCGTGGTTAGTCCAGGGCATGCGACATTAAAGGGGATGACCTCCAGGTATGAACCAACTACTGTAGTATGAAGGGATGACAGAGGGTAAACCATTCTATCGGCATACTGTTGTTTATATTCCTATTCCCAGATAAATTGAAATCATAGATGATGTCATAGATGATGTTTTAATGGGACAATTATCTATCATTGGATCGTTTTCCATTGCCATGTTTGATTACCCCAGGTTACATCCCATGAGATATCCCCGTTATTAGTGGCCGTTTCAGGAACCTAATTTGGAGGTACCTACATGTACCTACCATGTAAATATATATATATAATGTATATGTATATATATATACATATATGTACATAATTATATATATATATATTATATATCAGGTCTATGTAAGGGGATATACCGCCAAAATATGGCTTTATATGGTATAGTACCTCCAGTTTAGGTATATACCTGAAATGGCAATTGACTCATTATTTTCTGTTCAATCCCTCATGAAAATGTGCGTTTGGAACTCTGCGAACAGTTGGATCATCCAAGTTCTCTGCTGAACGAACTCATCCTTTCGCCCGCGTGCGCGAGTCAAAGATAGACCTTGGACGCCAAATGGATGGGTAGACTTACCCTCTGGTAAGCCAACATAGCTATTCAAAATTGCCATTGATAGTTGACTTTGCCATAAAAATTGTGATTTTCCATACTTATGTTAGTTTACCAGAGGGTAGTCAACTTTCAAGGACATCAATTTGGGGTTTGTCTGAAAATACGGTACCCGCAAATCCATTGGTGAATCATCGCTTTCCATATTTGTTCAATGGCCTATGGAGGGTGGTATCCTCCATTTCCAGGAAAAAACAGGTCACCGCCCCTCCAGTAATGCAGACGGATTGATGGTATTAATCTCTATTAAGAAGGATCCACTATTGGATTGATGGTATCAAATATTTGTTCCTCTATTTTTTTGGGGTTTAAACGAAACTTTCATCAGGCCCGGCATTCGGGGGGCGAATCTTCAACCCCGGGCCCGGGCTTATCTGAAAGATCCGAACTCCCAAAGTCACTGAATATAGACATCTCACAGAAGCCATGGTGAAGTGGGGGGAAAAACCTACATTTTTTTAGGGGCTTTTGAATGGAAAATGTTGAGCTTATGGCCTGGATGTCCCCATATGGGCACCCGAATCTCTCAACTCACCGGCAAAGACCAGTGGAAAACTGTGGAAGATTTTGCCAAGTGTAGCCTTGGCTCGATCCTGGGAATAGTTGATTGGTAGTGCCTGGTAGTGATAAAAAAGTGGGATACGCTCCCAAACGGAATTCCAATGGTTCAAGCAAATAGTCAACCATCACCCATTGATCCACTTACCACATTACAAGCCAGACTGTAGCTCAGTATCATGGCTGCGTGGTACGCTCTGAGAGTTTTTGGAATCACCAACTTCTTTTTGACCCAGTCGAGTTGAGCTGAAGAATCATTGTCGATTTATCTCCAAATTTCTTATATTCAAATCCATTTTTGTTGGTCATATCATGTCATATCTCTATCCTTACTGTGTATGGTTGATTCATCTGCATTCATCTGCAACCTTTTCGCATCTGTTTGTTGGTTCCGCCCCCGTAATTTCCTGATAGGCATATGCTGGTGTCGTTCAATTCTTTGTGGTCAAACACAACCTAAAAGGACAAATCATTATTTGACTAGGGAACCATCAACAGGAGCATGCTTCAATCAGGTCAAACAATAGGACGAATATAAGTCTGATTAGTGGTTTCATTTTTTCTACCATTTACCATATTCTGGGCGATGATCAGTGGTTACGAATGGGTTACGAGTATTTTTCAAGGGGGGGCTGAAAGCACCAACCAGCCAATTCTTGTTGGCTATGTAAATCCCCAATTCTTGTTGGTTAATCCTTATTCATCGTAATATCCACTAGTTGCGCATTGAAATTCCTTGTAGCACCCCGCAAAAAGAACAGCTGGGGAAAACATCATCTATACATATCTATACCATCCATCATTGAAACACTGTTCGGTATCTTTTGGGGGTTGTTATAAACCAACCAGATGGGTATATCAAAACCAAAATCCCATCACATAGTTGAATCCGAATACCATATGAACAAGCTGATTAAAAATCCATAAACATCCCAAAAAAGGTGTTTTCCATATATTAAAAGTATACTTCTCATATATTTCCAAGGTGTTTATTGGTTCCATCTGTCTTTCTTCACTCGGAACCCTGGGGCTCTCTGCGATGGCGCTGAACCGCCGCGAACGGAGCCGTGGGGAGGGGGAAACGGAAGTGCTGGCAAAGAGACCTAGAGGAAGACCCTACAAGTTGCTTGGTCATATATGGAGGTTTCCTAAAATAGGGGGACCCCCAAATCATCCATTTTAATAGGATTTTCCATTATAAACCATCCATTTTTGGGTACCCCCATTTCAGGAAACACCCATATGGAGGGTTACTGAGGGATACCCAAAACGATGGGTTTCAATATGTTTTACATTATTTTTTCTATGATGTAAAATGCTCAATTATGGCTTGGATGATTAATTTCCATCATGACTCAGGAAAGCTCCATATGGGGGTTGACTGTGGAAACGAACTGATTTTTGGAGTTCATCAAGAAACCCATCTGGGGATGACACAAAACTTACGAAAAGTTCCATCATATTTCTGGAGAATGCCAAGTCTTTTGGTGTTCAGAGTAGGGTTTTGACCCACAGTCATCTATACATGGGAATGTACTGGTAATTTCATGGGGATGAGTTAAAACCTGTGTTCAATTTGGGAATATTGATGGGAATATCATGGGGATATTAACCAATGGGTATCTTAACTGTGTCAACAATATTTATATGGGGGTCCACAATATTTATGGGGATATCATCGGAATGGGCTATGCTTGCACCTAGGAAACCAGTCCCACAATCACTGTAGCGCGTTCTAGGAGGGGCCTTCAGGCGTAGATCTTCCACTGCGAATCGCTACAGCGTAAAGAATGATGGACATATCTTAAGATGGCCGATTTCATCAATCAGTGCTTTCATGGCAATGGAAAGGTAGAATCAGCCAACAAGGTGGTACCCCTGTGCGTTTGCTAAGTTGATGAACATAAGTCCAATCACTACCGTTTATGATAGATAAATCGAACTAATTACTATATGTTACTATGGTTTATAAGCCAACCTAAAACTCGGGGGCACCACCTTGAAGGACAACATCCTTCCAAATACTTTGCAGCCGTTGCGAAATATGTACAATGGTTGGATGATATATGGCCTCCTCGAACGCTCGAGAATGCAGTCAGCGCTTGTGCTGCTGACACTGATGGTTGGAATCATCTCCATACACTTTTTACTTTGCTTGAGAGATTGCTCAATGGATTGGTTAATGGGAAAATTTAGAGGAAACCATGGATTTTCCCATCAAATATAGGGGTTTCCTGTAAATTTTCCCATTAACCAATCCATTGAATTGCTCCTCCGGGTACAACACCTCAGGTGTTTTTCAATCCGAACTGTCCGTTAAGGGAGGAACAACAGTGGCTGAGTAGTTTTTCCAATCACTTGCCCATGCACCAAACCCGTCGTGTGAACGGGCTGGAGTATTTAGATTTGAAGATTTGATTTTCCTATTGGGTGCAAAAAGAATGTTGCGAGTTGTGCTTCAGTTTCATGTTGTGTTTTTTTTTCCTGTATTGCGCAGTGCAGTTCTCTACTCTGTTGTGTATTGCTAATTCTAAATCACATGCTATACTCCCATGTATCTCATATCATTGCGTCAAGTTGAACCCTCACCGTATATATATATATGATATTATAATATATGTATTCGAACCTATTTTCCGTCAACACCTCTTGGAACTTTGGAATGGGACAACTAACATCCATGGACACTTTCGGCATATTGATGTGAAAGCTAAGGCAGCACGGTTTTGATTCCCATATCCCATCTATCCCTCTTAAGTTTCCATGTATGTTTAGGTTATATACATCCCAATATGTGCCACTGTGAAAACTGTTTTTGCTTTCCTATTTCGAGGTATGGTTGTCCACTCATATCCATTCATTATAACGATATGGGCGTTTCTTGAAATGAGGGGTCCCAAAGCTACTATGGGTTTCAATCCTAAAGTGGTCTACTGGCTTACTGGATTGGATGATTTGGGGTACCACCATGACTCAGGAAACCTCCATATATCATATATAGTTGAGATGAGATGACACGAGATGGAAAGAAATAATGTGGGAAACCCAATGCCATAAACCTACCATCTATGGTGATTTTGGGGATGGTGTATGGCATTCGGTTTACTCATAAACATCACAATGATATCCATCCATCATTTCATTTGAGAACCTTATTATTTTGTCACCATTTTCCATGGATAATCCGCCATTGATGGCATTGGATTTACCACATTAGACCCATCGATAGATGGAACAAAATCACCAAGCTCCGAGGTTTCACCAGGCGCGATGAGTGGGCGCTGTCAGACTCGCGCCCCATGGTTTCGTAGGTACTCTCTGGTAATCCACCGTGGCTTCCTGGGAAATCCTCTATAGATGCAAGGGTTTTATCGGAAAAATCTCTGTCAATGGTGGATTTTCCATTGCCATCTTTGATTGCCAGGGCGTAATAGGAAAATGAATGATTCAAGCCGGGTCCAAGAGGCCTAAAGAAAGGGTCCTTTCTCATCCCATGATTTTGATTCCACCCACCAATCATTCGCAGCCAAATTATGCCTCCAATGATTCATGTTCAGAATAGATTTTTGTTGAGACAATCTTAAGTTTGGTTGGTCTTGAGAACATCTTATAATAAACATATATAAACGTTGGAAATGAATTAGAACTACAAACATGGTAACTTTCTGAAAATGGGCTTAACTTGGATCTTCAATGGGGTTCACTTTCTCCACACGAACCTCGCAGGGTGCATGGGAAGCAGCGGCCTGTCGCCTCGATGGCAGCGCATGGCGTGGTTTGTTGCTGGTGTGTCCAGAGCAACACGCTATGCAGGTGCGGTTGGTTGGTGCAGGGGAGGGGACCACATGACTAAGCTACAAAAATGGGGGGAGTATGGGATTTAACTGACAAAAATGGTGATTTAATGGGAATTACAGTTGATTTATGTTAGCTAAGTTGGGTTCGAATTGGATTTCAGCCACCAAATAAGGAATTAATGGTGGTTTAATAGGATATCATTCGGGGTTTGATGTTATTGCTGGTGCCCAGTTTGTTAGCTTAACTTGGATTTATAGTAGGTATTTCTATAGTTCGTTGGGTTTGATTAGGAAACTGATGGAAAACTGATGATAAGCCGTGACGATTATATGTTGTGCCATGGTGAGAAGTTCGGTTTAACCTTCCCATAACTTTGGGGGACCATGATCCCATTCAGATGGGATGACCTGGGGCCCCATGAATCGCACATAGGGATTTGTAGTTTTGAATGGCCACTGAGGATGTGTCTTCAAATGATCTCTTGATCGATATACTTCATTGTTTGGACCAATGTTGTCCGCCATTTCTTAGATGCCTATTTTTTTTTTGGAAACACACTGTATATATTATTGTAATATATAGTGTTCCTCATCTTTGCCGATTTTCGATTCCCAATGTTGAGTTGATTAAATCCCAGGCTTCCGAGTTGACTACCTCTTTAGTTGACTGATTTGATTTCTACTGGTTTCAGTACTGTGTATATATTATATAGATATATTCTATGCATATATACCATATACATATAATTTTAGATACATCAGATAGTGATTCTTCATTCAATCCCATCCTTAGTGCCGCATCAACGAAGGGTCGGCATGCTGCCGAATGATGGCGTACACGCGGCCCAGGTGATCCTGCATGTGGGAGAACCGGTTGCTTGGTATAGGGTAGCCTGCTGGGGTGCGTTCCAACCATGGGGTCTTCATGAGTGAGATTTGTCCACAATGCCAGAATCACTATGCCCAAATCTGATTTACTGTATATATTAATTAGTTAGTTATTGGGTATCGCCCTAGAACTGGGATGATGTTTTAGATTATTCCAAGTCATTGTTTGTCTATGGCATTGCAATTGTGATGGGGAAAACCATCTTCAGACAAACCCATGACTGCCCTGGATGGCTTTAAGGGTGGCAGTCTTGGGGAGGAGGCTGTGTACCTAGGAGAGCCTTTTTTTTTGTGACCATTCATTTGTTCTAAAGTACCAGGGTTTTGACAGCTATCCAGATTTGATGATGTAATTATGTATTTTAAGCACCATAGGAACGAACTTTGACAAACAAAGGAGAGTTTGAACATGATTAGAAACACAAACCATCTAGAACCAATATTAATCATAGCTACGGGAGTTCAGCCACCATGGTGTTCAACCAAGGTTTCAACACAGATCAATGATCAATATATAGATGTGGGATGACATTGAGGACACCGAGCGTCGCCGCGTCCCCGCAGCACTACTGAGCGTTCCCACGCAGCTGACGCGACCGCAGACCGTGCAGGTCGCGGCGCAGCAGGCGGCCGGGTGAACTCGGCGAAGGGGCTAAGAAGTGGTGGGTGTGAAACCTACAAAAATGGTCGTGCAATGGGGATATAACCTACAAAAAATAGTGGTTTACAATGGGGTAAAGGGAATTTATAACCAGCTTTGAATATATGGATAGTAGAAATTAGGCTTGCTCCCACCCCATTCGAAGTAAATTGTAGCCACAATGACGCTGGGAATTGGTTGTGGAAAACCTCTTTGACTGGCCGTTTCACCACCCTTGTATCTGGGCTGTTGGAGATATGTAACAGGATATTGATGAAGATGTTATACTGGGTAGTGGGAAATTAAAACCAGCTTGATACATTTGGATAGTGAATTATACCATTGTTTCTTCCTAAGAATAGCTCAGTGGATAAGACATAATTAGCCTCAAACTATGTTTAATGGTAGAATCCTTTTTTTTGGGACTTGAAATCTACCTGACCTTCAGCTTCAAGTCTCCAAGTTCTTTAAATAGATTGAATGACCTAGCTTAGATTCTCTCAACCCCCCAATGTTTGCTACTGTGTGTACCCATAGTTGCTGCTTAAATCACAGTAAGCCCACCATGTTCATCCAATTTTCAGGGGTTAAATCTCAAATGTTTTGTATTTCTGATCGGCTTTGTTTGCTGTTTAAATCAGCCTTTCAGCTGTTAAACTTACATTGTTGCTGTTTAAACCAAATGTTGCTGGTCGAATGTCATTTTTTCGGGATGAACTGAGCTTGTTTGAAAATAGGGTACCCCTGAATCTAGTAGTTAATCAGCATATTCCTCATTAGAATGGCTATTTGTGGGTATCCTCCATTTCAGGCAAACCGAAATCCCATCCAATCCCATATTGTTGGTCCAAAAAGTATCCCATTATCCCAGAAGATATCCTCTTGTTCATCTTCATGTTTCCCAGTTGAAATTGCATGAACACCCTTTAAATCCCACACAACCTAGATTTTGTATTACACCTCATCAAATTCCATATCATGTCTATAATCCATGTATCGATTCTTATTAAATCCCATTCAATCCCATAATATCCTATAAAGAACTTCAGCGAACTAGGGTGGTTTGCCGACATGGGGTGGTTTATGGGATCGGTATAGTCTTGTTAAGCAGACATGGGGAATATGGGTTATGATGGNGGTTCTTCACCAAGTCTGGGGAATATGATGGATTGTGCGCCAAGAAAATCTGGATAGATGCTCCTAAATAAGGAAGAATGGGTTATGATAGGTATCGAGCATAGGCTTATGAACCAAACCCTACTCCCAACATCCCCAGCTCAACCATCTTGTCGCGTGGCATCTTCGACCCTGGAAATCTTCAACCCTGACAAAATGGTCAGGCC
>BGPT01002793.1:0-10811 GCA_003297045.1 Symbiodinium sp. clade C Y103 | reverse complement strand
ATCATAACCCATTCTTCCTTATTTAGGAGCATCTATCCAGATTTTCTTGGCGCACAATCCATCATATTCCCCAGACTTGGTGAAGAACCTACATCCATCATAACCCATATTCCCCATGTCTGCTTAACAAGACTATACCGATCCCATAAACCACCCCATGTCGGCAAACCACCCTAGTTCGCTGAAGTTCTTTNCCATCATAACCCATATTCCCCATGTCTGCTTAACAAGACTATACCGATCCCATAAACCACCCCATGTCGGCAAACCACCCTAGTTCGCTGAAGTTCTTTCTATGTAATCCTATGTAATCCATTTCAATTCCTATCGAGTCCCATGAAATCCCATAGAAAATCCTACTAAATCTATTAATAATCCATATATATATATATATATATGTCTACAAAATCCCTTACACTCCACAAAAAATCCAATGAAATCCCATGTAATCCCCATAAATTCCTACTAAATTCCATATAATCCGCATAAAATCCTACTGGATCCCTTATTGTCAATGTTTCCTTGGCGGAAAGCGCCAGGCCATCCACTTGGACCTCTGGTCCTTCGGTCAACATCTGCAGCCGGGCACTGAGCTACGTGGGGAACTGCTGCGAAGCGCGGTGAACGCCATGGGATGCAGCTTGGATGGATATCATGGATATTTCGTGGTTACCCTCTGGTAAACTAACATAACTATGGAAAATCACCATTTTTAATGGGACAATCCACTATAAATGGCCATATTCAATAGCTATGTTAGTTTTCCAGAGGGTATTTCATGATTATTTCATGGGGTTGAACATGTTTGAACCGAAAACCGAAAACCAGGAAACCATGGTTTTTACCATCAACAAAAACGGCAAATATCATGGTTTCCTGTAAATTCTCCAGTAAACCAATCCAATGATATGAATGGTTATAAGCTGGATCAACGGATATGACATGGATTTATGGATATGAAAAATTGGATATGAATGATCCACCTTGTGGATAATGATCCATTTGTTGCCAAGCACCTGGTTATTTTGTTCGAAATTCACATCTTCTCCACACTCAAATATCATATGAATACATTTATAGATAATTTTCCGTACCTCCATTGATAGAGGATTTTCCATTGCCACGTTTGATTACCGGAGGGTATCACATTTATATCCCATTCAATATTCCAAACCACCATCTATGGGTTGTGGTGATCTGGATTAATGGAGACTAACGATTAAAAACTGGAGGAATGGATATCTAAACTTGCGCTCTACTGATCCAACCTTGGGATTGTTGTCGAATAGACCATTTTGTTCCATTCATATTAGTAAATAACAATCAAATAGTGAAAATAATGATAACCCACAGGTATGAATGGAAATAATGATAATATGAATGGTAATAAAGATAATACTAATAATAACAATAATGATAATAATAATCCTACAAACCATTTATATCCCTCAATCCAACCACACGTGCCATGGTCAAACTAGTGGGCTGATGAATGGAGATGAACAGGATGAATTTCTTCCCACAAGTTTGGGTATACTACATGGGAAGAAGGTCAAAAGATTGATTAAATACCCATACAAGGTGGTTCTCCCCAGGTTTTAAGTTGCCTTACAGCCGCCAAAAAAAGTATAGATATACGTGACGCATACACCCTAGTTTTGGAGTTACAAGCCCATGAACTGGGAAAATATTTTTTTGGAGCTTGTTAATGGGAGAACACAGGTAATCACCACAAAAAAAGACATGGTTTGTCACACCATCCACTAATATTTTTTTGAATGGCTGACTAATCTGTCTGACTTTTTTCGCGCGCGGCTGCAGTGCGCGGTGCGGAGGTGATTTATGGAGCTTGGAAAATCATTGCTGTTTGGCAGCCCTTCATTTGCCCTACACATCTCAGGTTTGTTGGGTCAGGGTGGAAGCTGATTGTAGGTGATACATGGCCACAATGGATTTGTTTAAGGGAAAATCTTAACCGGAAACCATGGTTTTTACCATGAAATATCGGGGTTGCCAGTTTCAATTTCCCTGAAAAACTACTCCCATAAAAAAATATTTACCCACTAGGTCTTTTTCCCGGTTCTATTTGGCATTGATAAAGAACAACCCTGTGCCAGGGATGGTGAAATTCCCGTTGGTGTCTTCAATCTTTATGGTTTTTAGTGGGTTCAATCTCCGCGGTATGTTTAAACATATTGAATCTTATTTTCCGGGGTCCATTGATGTACAGTTTTTTGTTGGCTACCGTTTTTGAAATTTGTCCCATGTTTGTTTCCTGCTGAATCTCCAATTTGTGTGATGAAGTCCCTTTCTTTTCCAGTTAAATCACTATCTGAGTATGGGTCAAAATTGGGTACCCCAATCATTGGATGGTTAAAACATGTTAAGACTAAAAATAGTCCAAAATCTGTGGTCCCGCAGGTCTTAAATTTTTGACCAATACCCAGATCTTTGCATGTAATGTCCCAATTTTTGGCTTTCCATCCACAGGAGGTCTCTGTCGCCAAAGATGACGACGAGAGATACCTCCGCCAACTCTGTATCATGGCAATGTCCCAACCTGGAAATTGTTGGTTTTACCCTGGGTAAACCAACATACATATATATATATATATGTATTATGATATGGAAACCCGATCGTTTCTCCAGGAACATGATTTGCAAACGCTGGGACGAAACCACATCCAGGTTAGTTTACAGGTGAGTACCAGGAAACATTCAGAGTTTTCAACTAACGAGAACATAGGGTCGACTAGGATTTGATCCACCGAAAATTGGGATTTCCCCAGCAGAGATGGCAGCCCCAACTGGGTATTCCCCAACTTGGGATGATAAATGATGGATGATCAACGGGCCATCGACAAAGTTCAGCATGATGTTGAATCTTTGGATTTAAGTATGAACACATGGGTAGATTTGGTGAAAGCTACTTTAGTCTACTTTCATGCCTTGAATGATTTTCAATTAGATTCGAATATATATCTATATAATGCCAAGGTGGGATGAATAAACCCCCTAGTAATGGTTAATGTCAACCACTATTTGGGGAATCCTCCATGATTAATAAACCATGGTTTATTAATCCCACCTTGCTAAGCAATGGTGGATCATCCCACTGACATCGGCATGTCCTGGGGGTTACCCCAACTTCTTGCCACTCCAAACTCGGAAAAACCAATGGGATAATTGCTATCTGAATATGATTCAATAATATTGAATATGTATGTCTATAATATCTATCTACATAGTATGTAGATATGTGTATATATATACCCAACAATAAGGGAGATGGGTGTGTCTGAAAATGTGGTATACCCCTTTAAAAAAAAATGGGCAAAATCATGATAAACCCCGTGGGATTTTGTTGTACTCTTTTTTCCCTACTTCTGACAAACTTATTTCGCTCCCATGTCTCTATTTGACTTGATGGATGGCAGGATGCTTTCTTCAAATCCAAGCCAACAGTGGCCAATCCAATTTTTGCGCTGGGTTTTTTGTTCAAAACATCGTCTACCACTGTACTATTATAGGCAATGGATTTTCCATTGTCATGACCGGAAGATATTTGTTCATGATGGTTCATGGTTTGCCGTGACCGGCCACAGGGAAATACAATACACCGCCAATGTTCTTTAGGTTGCAGGGTATCTGTCCATGGCTTTGCTTAATCTTGGCAGACTTGAAGAAACATCCGGACCTTGAGACCCCACGTTGAGCCGCTGTCAAAATACCTGAAACTATGCTGAAACCCCTCCTTGGTGATAGACGAAATTGAGGTGTCCTACCCAGTGCTGGGGTATTTGATTTTGACCTAGAGCCCAATGATGGTTGGTGGATGGCAATTCTATCCAATTCTCATTGCAGGTTTTGTTCATGGGAAATCAACTCAGATGTTTGTTCCTTTCTGCATTTCCTGTTGATGGTTAGATCCCTATATTAATCCCAAGTAACTTGACCATGGCACGTACAATCCCCATACCATCCCCGAAATTAACATAGACCCTGCCATTCATAGGAAGTTGGAAGATTAGTTTCCACTAAAATGTGGCTATCTTCAGGGTCAAACTGTCAATTTACTGGAGGGTAACTGGTGTTTTTGTTGTGCAAGCAATCACCCTTACCGCCCCTGGAAAAAGTACTCCAGATTGCCGGGTCAGCCTTGGTGCACGGGTAGGTTGATGGGTTGACGGATCAAACCTCATCGGTGAATCGAATTACCATGTTATACCCTGCTAAAGACTTTTTGGCAACCCCCAAAAAAATAGAACAGTATCGAATCTATCTCATATTTTTTTTGGTAGGAAATGTTATATACTGGTCTATCTACTTGGGAGTTACAATACTGTAACTTTTTGGCGGGGTATCAAAGATTAGCCTGATTGTTCTCTTGCACATCACGTTTGATGTAGACGTTGGATGCTTGTGTGCCAACTGAAAGATATTGAGGTGGGTAAACTGGTGGACCGACTGGTGATTTTGTCGCACGCGACTGGGGATGTCGTTTTGCTCAAGCATTTGCCTCAGCGGCATGTATCAAATATAGGCTTATCAGTTGTCAACGGGCCAGGTCAGCGGATTCCAAGGTCCTCACCGGTGAAAACACTCAGATGAATTCTTTGATTCTGCTTCGGAAGACAGTTGTAATTTCAAGCATCTTTTTCCAATATCCCAAAGCTTCTTGGACTGGTTTGTGGTTCCAACTACTTTGATCAAGTCTGGGATGATGATACCCCGTGATTTTCATATTTACGTGGCCCGGAAAGCTATCAAACCTCACTAACCAGACTTTCCACTTTCCGACATTTTCCGTTCTTCAAAGTCATGGCCATATGGGCGGCGACCGCAAGCATCCTCTTGGTGTCTTGGTGCTTTCCTGGTTGGAGATGATCGATCACAGAGTTCTCTATTTTCCACAAGGTCCTTCAAACAAGACTGTGGAAATGACCATGGACTATCAACCGCCCTGGGGCAAATGATGATTTTTCAAACATTTTCCGAGATTCGGTACGTGTTTACTTTGTTGCAAATGCGTTAAGCAGGTAAGCTTTTGAAATGGTATCTTACCAAAATATGTAATAGCTTTTTTGCGTATTTCAGACCCTTCAAGTTGCAGGACTTTGGTAAACGGATGATTCCATGGTTGGTAGCCAGGTGAAGGGAGGCCTCTTAAAACTGAGGTTTGACCCTATATTTACTTTCCGATCGAGATTTTGGAATGCCTGAAGCATGTGACATCATGATCTTTCTTTTGATGAAATCCACGCCTGTTGTTGCTGAAATTTCCTAGGTTGTTTTGCTTAAATCCGCATATGTTATCATTGCTTACTTCTCAAGTCCTAGGTGCTGTAGCCATCTTTGTTTGGGAGCTAAAACAATCACTTCTCTGATCCATTGAAAGAGGTTCAGGCTGGCTATATCCTTACGTATGCTTATATACATTGTTAATAAATATACTATAGTCCCAGGATGAGTAGATACTTGGAATATCTTAGAATATTGATGAAACAAACATCACTCAAACTTGGAATATCTTTGACAATTTTATATTCTATCTACTTCAGTTCGGACAATTATATCATATATTTATACACAGTACATGCATACCTTATACCATTTTATACCTTTTGGAACTTAGTTGGCCAAACAACTACAAAATGGCAGTTGTTTTTGCGAACACTTTTGGACCCGCCTTGTAATTCTGACGATTGATTCCCACTTGGAGATATTGGTTGCTTATCCCACAAACATTGTGCCCATTTGGAATCCTACTGCTTGAGCAAATCCTTTGAGATGTATGGCTATGAGGCTATGAGTCAAACCCTGGCACCTCAGAAGTTTCCGCAGTTTTTTCAAGGTTTTTGTTTCAGCACCCCACCCCACACTTGTATTTTAAAGGGATAAATTCCATGGTTTCGGGTTGCAACATTCCCATAAGCAACCAACCCAATGAGGTCTACCCCCAAATATAATGGCCTGTCATCATTTGTCTATCAAATAGCAATTGTATGCCGCTATACGGGTATACCGCATTCTTGCGCAAACCCGGTAACCATGATTGTTTCGTTCATAGAACCAAACCAATGATATAAAATTCAAATTCGCGCATTAATACAGTTGATGTAAGAAATCCTGCACCAGGTGGTTCATCCCATTATTTCTTGGGTTTCAATATGTTTCAATCATCCTTTTGGTGGTTTATCGGATTTCGCAACCATCCACAGTATCACCCACAATTATATTACCCTTAATGATGATTCAAGTGTGTTGATTTTTTGTTTTTTCTTGCTGAATTCACCTTAGATATTTGCAATTCGAACAATATGCACATGGAAATAAGATATATGATGAGAACCATCATAGTGTGTGTAAGAATATTAGAACATCCTTATCATTGTTCAATGATGCTCAATTACATAATGGCCAAACAAGTACAACAACACTACTATGGTAAACCCAGCAATAAACCATCCCCAACAACAGATAGAATTTGAGAATATATGTCGGAAAGAAGAATGCCAGAAAATAGCAAAAGAGACGGAAGATCGAAGGTCAGACTGCATGTCAAATCAAGAAGTCAGAACATATGCCAGACGGCGTGGCAGCTGAAAAAAATGACAGAGCTCATCTTAGATGACAATGTTAGAATGCCTGTCAGAAGAACTAAATCTATATGAGCTTACATGGCACATAAAATGTCAGAGTTCATATCAGATGGACAGGTAACAATTTTGACTTCCAAATGTGCTTCGTGCCACAACGGCGTGCACTTTTTCGACATCTCAACTTCCAAAAGTGCTCCGAGAATGGTGTGTTTTGGCACTTTTTACTTCGAAATGTGCTTCGCGCCACAATGGCATGCACTTTTTCCACATCTCCACTTCCAAAAGTGGTCCGAACATGTGGTGTTTTTAGCATTTTGACTTGCAAATGTGTTTCGCGCCACCACGGCGTGCAATTTTTCACATCTCATCTTCCCAAATGGCTCCGCACCCACCGCTTTAGCGAGCCCATTGGCAAAACACAGTGTTTCGCGACGTTCCTACCTTTTTGTGCACCTGCATCTTCTCTCTTTTGCATTTCTCCCTATCTGATCTTCTCTCTTCTGACTTTCTCCCTCTCTGATCTTCTCTCTTCTGACTTTCTTCCTGGCTGTGCTTTTTCCATCTGTCCATATTGCCGGAAGTTTGACTTCTAAACTTCCTTCGATTATTTGGCCCCTTTCTGGTCTTCAGGCCGGTTCTTCGTCCAAGTCGGCAAAGTCCGACGACTCATCCTCTAGCTCGTCGTCGGACTGGGGAGTCGGCGACGAGAAGTTTTTGCCAAATTTTGAAGAACAAAGTCAAAGGTGTTAGGGCTCTAATGTAGGGTTCAAATGTCTTTGGATGTTCTCACATTTGTCAGTTGGGTGATCCATTTCGTTTTCTTTGAGTTGCCTTGGCCCAGAGCGTAATGCGTTACATAACTTACTCTTAGCGCGCTGTGAACTTCAAGCCGCAGAGAAACTAGCGCGCAACGTTCTGCCCATGTCATGATGTTTCATGTGTTTGCAGCAATGGGCCCAGGCTATGGACGGAAAGTCATGAAGGCTTGTATCTTGCAATGGCATGTGTCATGGATGTTAAAGCAAACGATCTCATGTCAGGTGAACAGAATGGTCCGGCTACTCGAGAGGTCGGGCATGGAAAGAGGCCAAGCACTATGGAAGGCCAGGTTGCGCAGATTTTTTTGTTTGAATGACATTTCAAGTTAATGTCTGATAGCAGGCCCAGCACGTGCAGCTCCCTATGGTCAGATTTCGTGGCAGGCGCAGCGGCGCAGCACTTGGAGCACCTTATAATCCGATTTCGTGGCAGGCAGCACTTGGAGCACATTATCATCAAATTTCGTGGCAGGTGCAAAACTTGAAGCACGTTTTGGTCAAATTTCGTGGCAGGGGCAGCACTTGGAGCACGTTATGATCAAATTTCGTGGCAGGCGCAGCACTTGAAGCACGTTATATGATCAAATTTCGTGGCAGGCGCAGCACCTGAAGCACTTTATGATCAAATTTCGTGGCAGGCGCAGCACTTGAAGCACTTTATGATCAAATTTCGTGGCAGGCGCAGCACTTGAAGCACGTTATGATCAAATTTCGTGGCAGGCGCAGCACTTGAAGCACGTTATGGTCAATTTTCGTAGAGTGACCCCCCAGCCCAGCTTGATACGGGTTCGGGAATCACTCATCATGGCAGAGGTATGCGGACTAGCCAATTGACATCAAGTGACGCTACCAATTGATGTTTCTCCCCTTGCCTATTCTTTTCCCATTTTCGTGTCATGATCGTCCCGGATTTCAAGCTGGTCCCTGGGTCCTGCGAGTTTTTTTTTTTCAAAATTTTGCCTCTTCGCTTCTTGGGCTTGCAAGGCTTGCGCTTTCCTTCCGCCGGCCCGCTTTTTCAAATGATCCCGCTCACAAAATCAGTGTCCGCGTACCCCCAGAGACAAGGAATCGCGGATTTTTTTTTCTAAGGTTTGTCTTTTAATCAAAAAAATGTTCCGGTAAGTGCAGTTGGCCAGCCAAGAATGTTTTCACAAAATGCATGTAACTGCAATTCATCCCACTGCAAAACACCCTAGCAACACTTTCTAAATTTGCACCTTCGATCTGGACGGAAAAAGGCGGTGCTGGAAACTTACACCGATGTTTTAATTGTTTCAGTTGCTGCAATAAATACTTTGCTTCGAGTGATCCCCAGCAAGACAAAATGATGTCACAAGCTGCATGTCATGTGAGCTCCTCTGCGGTTTCAATCATGTTATGCAGCATGTTTTCTAGCATCTTCATCTGTTCATCTGACATGTATAGTCTCACATGTTCATTTTGACATATTTTTTTGGCAAACTCATGAAAACTCAATTATAAAGTTCTATTTGGGATGGTCTTTGTCATTGGGTTCACCACATTATACGAACTTTTGGGTTTATTAGGTATCTAAATTTTCTTCTCATAATACATATAGTACCATCAATACATCACCATTATGGTTGGTTGCATATCCCATAAATATTGGGGCACATTATTCTTGGGATTAGTCACAAATATCATAACAATATCCCATTAATCCACAAATTTCCAAGGCAAGTCCGCGTTTTCAATGGTAGATCGTCTATAATTCTGGGTTTACCACATTCATCCAGCCAACGCGCTCCGTTGAACCCCGCCCTCAGGTGCTCCCGCGCCGTGTCGCCAGCTATGGCGCCGCGGATTCCATGTGGGCGGCGAAGCAATGCCCTGTGACTGGGCGTGGATGAAAAAGGTGATGCCACAATGGAGATATAAAACCAACCATAGTGGTGATTCATCATGATTTATCTCAATATTTCAGCATCAAAATTATGGTCAGTTGGAAACACATGCAATTTAGCCAGCGTTTTTGTAATTCAGCCAGCAGTTCAGGTGGGAGAAATGTGCATTCACCCAAAAATCATCAAACACGCTGCTTTCAGCAGCAAAAAATTGGGGGTTTCTATCGTAACTGAGTGCAGTCCCACCGAATGCCAGTTGTTTCAGGGAAATTTCATCAAAACATGGTGATCTCAAGATAAACAAAACAGTCCAAGACTTGTTGGATCCAAACCAAACAGAGAATGTCACCAGGCAAAATAGTATTTTTTTCTGAGAAATACACTATGGCGGGTCGTAGAGCGAACCATGGTGTTCTATTAAGTTATGGTTACTTAGCTGTCGGAACATGTTGTTTCAACTTAGCGCTCAAATTGTAGACCCATAAGAATAATATATTACCCAGGATTGTTCCACGTTGTTCCTACCACCCCAGATGCAAAGGTGGAAAGTTGGGTGTGGCTATCATTTACCTATCTTGGGCTGGAACAACCCAGTTATTCAATATGGTGATTGCTTCAATCTGTGTTGGGGAAGTCAGCCAAGACCCTGCACAGCTGATCACTCCAGCATAGATGGTAGTGATTTTCATCCCTCATCAACCGATGGTTTCAAAGGTATACAACCTCATCCAGACGTTTGCAAATGGGTGCCATGAGATCAGTGATCAAATTGAGCTAAACAGTTAAACTTGTTTTTTTTTTTGTGGTTACAACAATATCAAAAATAAGATATTTTTTTCTTGGACCATATCCCAATGTTTCATGCATATATTAGATTTATACATGTTTATACCATCTTATGCCAGAGATATTTGCATCTTTGCAGTTGGTAAGATTGGCCACAAACATTGCTGTCAATCAGCCACAATTGCAACGATATATACATATATACTTACATATGTACACACACATATATATATATACATATATTCATATATGTATATATACGTATATATATATATATATGTACATATATATATATACATACATACATACATTATACATATATATATATGCACATATTATCATATATTACCCGCCGGGTCTGAAATTGAACGTGTAGGCGTGCAATTTAACTTGCAAAAGTGTGAACCCTCTCAGTGTTTTTTGTCATTTTTTTAACATTTCGGGGGTNAATGCCACCAGTGTGAATATCAACACGTTGGCCTCCATGCACTTTGGACTTTACAACGAATTGACCCTTACTGTGACAGCAAGCGCGGTGCAGCACATTAATTTCAGGACAGATGCGAAGGTAGGCAGGAGCGCCATCTGATATCAGCAGACCGTAGCAACATGAAAGGTTTAAGACGTTACAAGAACATGTGCAGAGCGTAGCAACATTAAAGGTTGAAGACGTTACAAGAACATGTGCAGAGCGTAGCAACATGAAAGTCTTAAGAAGTGACAAGAACATGTGCAGACCG